>JAOWBP010052442.1:0-13015 GCA_028571105.1 Tragopan temminckii
AAGGCCAGGCTGGATGTGGCTCTGGGCAGCCTGGTCTGCTGGTTGGCGACCCTGCACATAGCAGGGGGTTGGAACTGCATGATCCTCGTGGTCCTTTTCAACCCAAGCCATTAAATGATTCTATGACTAAATGTGCCTTATTTTGAAGGAACTTGGGTCACTGGAGCATGGCGCCAGGAGTGGGGGCAGTGGGGTGAGGGGAAGGATGGGGGTGAGTCGCCTCCAAGATGGTATCAGGTACTAAAGGCTGATGCTCTGAAACGGGGCCCCTAATGGTGTTCCATTGCTCGCCAAAGACAAATGAAGATGGATGAATATGAATTGTCAGTTTTCTTCTCATCAGCCTCTACAGCTATTGCTGCGGGTAAGATGTCATGCCAGGAAAATGGTAATTTATGGCCTGAGCAACATTTATCAATTAAAGAGTTACCTGAGAGGTGTGTTTTGCCAGGCTGCTCTGCCTTGACTGATGCTACCGAGCAGCACTTTTATCCCTGTGCATGCTTAGTGTGGTTTCTGCTTTGTTCCCCCTTGCTGGCTGGGGGCTCGGTCACACCATCAGATATAGCACGCAACCCACCCCTGGAGGTGCTCAAGGCCAGGTTGGATGGGGCCCTGGGCAGCCTGGTCTAGTACTAGATATGATATCTACACAGAGGTGCCTAATGCTTAGTGTTTAGATGACTTTAATGTAGGAATTAGTTCAGTTGTTCCCCCCCCATTCAGAACAAGAACGAGTGCACTGGAGAATTTAGTGGTTAGAAGCAACAACTGCTCTGGAGTCTCTAATCCATGTTCTTTCCTCTTTAAAGGAGGCTGCTGAAGGGACAAGGAGATTAGTGAGGATATTTTGATCCCCATCAGCTTCAGCTTGCAGGATAAACGCGAAGAATTTCCCCATCATTGTCGTGTTAATTGGTTCACTGCTTGATCCAAAGCTCCCTAAAGTCGATGAAAGTTCCTATTCTTTCCAACTGCTTGCGTGAAATCGGCAGAAATGCTTTTCCGGGCACAGGCACAGCGGTTCAGACCTCAGTCGTGGGGCTTTAACAGCCTTCCCCGTCAGAGTAGAAGTTGTGTTAAGATTTGGAAAAAGGCTCGAAAAAGTGGTTTGTGGCTCGAGAAGGTGCAACTCAGAGAGCTCTGGCAATGCTGGCGGTGATGTGGTGGTGGATGGGGCCATTAGAGAACCTTCTGAGCTCTGCCAGGCAGCCAGGTCTCCGTCCTCACTGCTGCCCACTCATCTGTCCCACCCTTCCCACGCTTACCTATGGGGATTTATGGGAGACAGCATCAATGCTCTGTTCCTTCATCATGACACTTCATAAATGGAGACTTGACACTCACTAAGAAGGGCAGACACTCTGCACCTACCTGGATTGTGGGCAGGAGACAGCAGTGTGTATACTGAGCCCCGAAGTCATTAGGAAATTAAGCTGTATTTTTGTTATAACTAGTGATTTCCTTTAGAACTTCTCGTAATTAGGGTATCATCCATCTTTGAGTGCTTTATTAGCACTGACAGTTACCTGGAGGCTCTAGACAGACTGAGCACCAGCGCGTTGATATATTGCCCTGTCCTGTTCATATCCCATCACTGGTTTCCCTACCCTGAATGGCAAACTCTCTGCCCAAAGAGTCCCATCAGACTGATGGAGCACTGGAATACAAGCAGTGGAAGATCAAGCTTTTACCCTTACTTTGGAGACTGAGGCTGTATAAAACTGTTTTTTCTGTTTCAGCCTTTTCCACCAGTCCTGTATAAGCGAGCCTTAAGTCCATGCACTGCTGTGCTCGTTTCCAGCACATCCACAGATGTGGGGAGGGCTCAGCAGAGCACCTAGGATCAACGTGCTGTTTCTGGTGTTATCTGCGTCTTAGCAGAGCGGGTGAAATAAGTGTATATGTAAGGATGATGCTGTTAGAAGGTCTTCTGTTTTCTTCTACAGAAGAGGGGGGAAAGAAGGCAGTATTTGAGGCTGGGAAGGGGACTGCTGCCCTCTTATGGCATCCGAGGCGCACAGCGGGGAAGGGGCTGAGAGGAGCCCCCGCCAAAGGTCTGAGAGGCTCAGAGAGGAGCCCAGCTGCCTCCCGACCCGGGGCTGGATGGGGGGATAGCCGCTCTTGATATACCTGGGGATTTCGAGTGTTTCGAACGAAAGGTGGAGCAGACAAGCCTGCGTTTTGGTGCGCTGTTGTGCACCCGCTCCGTGGTGCCGGTCTCCAAAAGGAGAACTTTGTGCTCGCTGAGTTTTGCTGTGTGGCACTTTGTCTCAGTGGGTGTTAGGTGTGTGTATCATGGGAACGTCCCGCTGCTGGTGTCCGGGGTGTGTGTCTGTGGGCAGGGATGGGTTGTGGTGCAGCTGATGGTTCACCCTCCCACAAGTCAGTGACTGATATGCTAATAATACCAAGTCTGGGGACAGGGGTTTAACTGAGTGTAAATTGGCACAAATTTTAGGAGCTCAAAGGGGTGACGTTTCCTCTAAAAGCAAAAATATGGAAGGGTTCTGTGCGTTATCAGTGAGCCCTGCTTCAGCACGGCTTGGCTGCAAGTGTCACAGTGTGTTCTTCAGCAGCACTTCGCTGCCCATAGCCCAATTCCCTGAGGAGCATCAATGTTACTCATAGGAGTGTCTGTCACCACATGGATCCCATCACCTAGAAAAAAGTGGGTTCTGAGCCACTTTTGTTCAAGAACATCCAGAAAAAGGATACTTACATTTGGATCAGATGAAAGACTTGAGTGCTTGCAGTGCATCTCTCCAAGTGGGTATTGCTCTGCTTGGGGTTCCCTGCAGCAGAGCTCCCCTGCAGATGCCATCTGCCCCAGTTGGTGCTGGCTGCAGCTGAGATCCACATGTGACCTGTGTGCCTGCGAGGGCACTCTCTCATGCTGTCCTGTAGGTTTTCATACAAAAATTCCTCAAGCTGCCTTTATATTCAAATAGATTTCATGGGTCTCATTTGCAGAGGAGACACCTGTAGGAAAAAGCTGTGGTTGTGCATTTATCCCCATCGGTGTGACCAGAGCTGACGTCCTGGGGACACGCTGCCACCTCACCCCATGCTGGTTTGGAGCTCTGCCCCGTACGGCCAGAAGGGTGATATTGACTTTTCATTCTGACACTTCTGTAATAAAAGCCATTACTGCGCTGGCGGTTTGGCTCTTGATTTAGAATGGCGATGGTTAATTCTGGCGGTTCCCCCGTGCTCAGTGCTTTTAAATAGCACGAGCCGGAAGGCTTTTTAGCAGAGCTGCTCCTGGGGGACAGGAATTGGTTTTGTCGGCGGCGCTGCGGCTGATAGCAGCGCTGAACGGCGGTGCTGCGCTCTGCTTTCTGCTGCTGAGGGCTCTGACCACGCTGTCACAAGGAGGTGCCGGCACCAGGCGTTACTCTGTGTGTCATTAACTCCTTTCTGTTGCTGCTAATTGTTAAGGTGATTGGTAATTTACTGCGTGTTGAGCATCTTGTGTGTCTTCCAAGGAAAAAGCTGATGCTTTCTGGCAGCTCTGCAGCAGAACTTCTCCGTAAGGTGAAACTCTGAGTGAAGCGTAGAGCTAAAAGAGATTGGGGGGAAGTAGGAAACAGAGCTGCTGTGGCACTTGTCTGCTATCAAACAACCCTGGCTGTGGGGCCAGGATTCGCCTCACTCTTTCCCTTGGCCCGGCACTGCACCTCCACTGCTGGCAAGTGATGAATGGGTAAAGCTACTCTGTTTAGATAAGATGGGAGCTTGGTGCCGACAGTGCGTGCCCTTTGCTGCTTTACCTAAGGGTAACTGCCAAAATCTGCTCTTGTTAGGAGAAGGAATGTACTGAACAGCTCCATTCACTTTAATTCTGGCTGGCTGGCAAGAGCCAGACTCTCTCCTTCTTTATATCCTAAAAGCAAAACACAAGGCTGGTTTGTGTTGCATTCTCTTTTTCCTTCCTCTGTAGCAGCGCAGTGTCAGCTCCTGCACCATCTCCTCTTATTAAGCTTTTCTTCAGGAAATGGATACCTGAACCAGCTGACTCCTTGCAGACAGCAGCGCTCCTTCCCACGCCCCAACACCCTGCAGGCAGCAGCTCTGCACAACAGAAGCCCCGAAGCGACGCCGAGCCGCTCCTTTTCCCAGCAGGAGCCACCTCTGACATTGCTCTGTTCCACCGACTTCACTTCTCTCCAAGCAAGTGCCTGATGGCAGCGTAAGTGCGCTGCCTGATGGGTGCTGGCGTGGTGCAGCACTGACAGATGCACGCTGAAACCGTGTGAAAAATTTTGCAGCCAAAGCAAAACTGGCAAATGTTTGACGTGCTGCCAGCTTAGCTCGTGGGTGCAAAACATCTGATACTTGAACTGAAATGTTTACAACAGGGAAAGCCGTTCTAGGCATGGTTCTTGTCAGAGAGAGCAGATAACGGCTCTCATGGCACTGAGCTATCCCATTCCCCAGGTCCTACAAACCCTGCTTTATGTTTCTTTGCTCTGCCCTTGTAATGCTTTTGGATAAATGCTTAAAACCCTCCTTTTTGGTTGCTTTGAAAGTGCAAAGCTGCGAAAAGAGTAATGCTTTAATCCTGAAGCTTTATTTTTGTGACATAAATAGTGAGAGGTCACCTCTTGCATTGCATCTCCTCCTAGAGATGCTTTACTTGTGAGCATCTCTTGCGTCATAGGGCAGATGCCAAGCATGGCTATGACAGTCCTATTGCAAAGGAAAACCGTGCAATAAAACATTGTTCTTGTAGCTGCAGAGGTAGGAGATGAGGAGCAGAAAATGCTGGCTGCTCTGTATGATTTAGCACTGTCCTGGCCCAGACTGCATGCACAATCGATGCAATACCTTCAATCTTCCCATCATCTGCACCCAATGGGCAGCGATGCATTCACAGTAACACACACCCAGGGCAGCTGTGGCAGCCCTGTTCTGTGTTACAACAGGTCCAGGAGGTGGGAGCTTCGTGGGCCACTCAGAAAGGCATCCGTGGGGTATGAAGGAGTGAGCTGGCCCTGAGTCCTTTGTGCTATGGCTTTCCAAGCCTGGGCCGTGGCTGTAACAGCCTCTGGGGCATGTGGGGCTGGTGGCTCTTGGTGTCCCTTTCCTCTTAGGGGAGAGTTTCTGCTGATCCCTCTGGCTACAAGCAGTAGTTCATCCTGCAGGCAGGTGCTGGTGTTGAGTGCTTCTGCTCAGAGGTGCTGAGGCAGCATATTTCCAATGGAAGCTGATAGATGTTACCCAGCATCTTTCATCAGAAAAGTAAAATCAATCTGCTTTGAAGAAGCAACAGGCTATTTTGTTAATTGAGCGATGCACGTAACTTCAATCTGAACACAAAAGATCGGTCGGGATTGTCCACACTGAATAGTCATTTTATTTTAGACCCTCTTTTTGGTGGTGTCCTTAAAACAGTATGACGTCTTTTGATGCATTTTCAATCGGTCTTTCCTGTTCTTTCTTCTTAGAATATCTTGCATGGTCATAGAAATAGATGATAATAATAGTAACAATGTTGAAAATGATGCTGAGCAGCAGGATCCAGTAGGAGTACTCATACCTGTGTTCAGATCCGCTGTGTGTCAGTGACAGAGAAATACAGTTGATGGCCAACTCCACAGACATGTCATTGCCTTCTACGTTCACGGGAAAAAGTATCATGACCAAAAGCGTGAGGATTCCTGGAAAATAAAAGCACGACTCTTAGAGGTGGATCTGTAGTATTACGTTAGAAATACTTGTATTGAGTAGCTCTGTAAGTCGCTGCTTAGAAATATTCTCCCCAAGTTAGTGTGAATGCCTGTAGTAGAACAAATATGAATACAGTATTTTCTGTCATTAAAACCTGAGGATGTCAGAACCCAGTGCTATCGGTAACTATCTTCTGCTAAAATTAATGGATTCATGCTGGCTATCCTTAGCTAAGGTCATTTACTCTCACCTTTTTCACTGAATTTAGTGCTGATGCATGTAATATGTTCACTCCTTAGGTGTCTTGCAGGTGGCCTACTTGGTATGACCCCAGATTCATGGGATATGTGGTACAACAAGTGGATGAGACCCCGAGCAACCTGCTATGGGCTCAGTGCTGGCAGAGCTCTGTGAAAGAGCTCGGGCTTAGCAGCCTGGGGTTCTTTCCTACCCAGCCTTTTCAATGGCTCTGTGATGAGCCAAAATGAGATCTCTTATTGGATCTGTATCTATTTCCCACAGCCTCCTTAATGTACATTGAGTTCTGCCACTTTGACATTTAACCAAATACTGCTTTTATTTCTTTGCTCTCCTAATGCTAGCAGAGAGATAACAAATGTCCATTGGTGGAAGTATTCCCACCCTTCCCTCCAGGCACACCGTGTTACCAATGCTCCTGCTGACACTGGGTCGGGATTTAGCAGGGAGGACACAGGGATTTCAGACCATCTGGTACAAAGATTAAGAGCCTTCAAGACACACATCAAATGATGCATGATTTTTCATCAAAATATGCCCGTGGCAAAATCGGCTTCCAGGTCACAGCTCTTAGAGGGCTGTAAAAAGTAACTGCGATCCTCAGCCAACGCGTGGGTTACTTTCTCATTAATACTTAGTTTGGCAATCTCATAATTCTTCCATCTTGGGTCAAGGCTTACAGATTGCAACTGCAGCAAGGTGTGTTAGGAGCCAGCTGCAAGGGGATGGGAGCTGTGCCCAAGGGAGCTGTTTGGCAGAGTTCATGGCTCTGAAACTCAGCATCTCCATCATTTTTTTTTTTTCTGTTTAGGGAAAGTTGAAGCATATTTTGATCTCCACAAGTGCTTTTTAAGACAATGAAATGCATTTTACTCAGACCTTCTGTCCATCTTCCCTTTGGTGTTAGTGCTGTTTTAGATGTATTTGGTTCAACACACGTTTCAGAAACAAAGCTGCAGTCCATCCTATTGATGAGACCTTAGAGGACTATTTCACAGGTAACCCAGGAAATGTTATGCTATAAATAGCATGAAATAGTGGCACAGAATCTTTAAGGGGTTACAGATTGCTCCGTAGTCACATCCAGCAGGGACACTTCTCAGTTCTGCTTTAATTCTGCATTCACCCAGAGGGTGGTGACGCACTGGAGCAGGTTGCCCAAGGAGGCTGTGGATGCCCCATCCCTGCAGGCATTCAAGGCCAGGCTGGATGTGGCTCTGGGCAGCCTGGTCTGCTGGTTGGAGACCCTGCACATAGCAGGGGGTTGGAACTAGATGAGCATTGTGCTCCTTTTCAACCCAGACCATTCTATGATTTGTTAGCTTACTCTGTTCTCCTCGGTGTGTGTCATGCATGAAGTGATGCTGTGCCGGTTGGGGCTTTTCTGCTTCGCTGCCAGAAAATCCAGCCTCCTACAGACTGATGCTGTTGCTTGACCAGTAGTTAAGCTAATTTTCAGATATCCTAGCAGATATGGTTAAAAATAAAGCCAGCTGAACAGCTGGTGCAGGTTTCTCAGAGAAGTGGTGGTGCTCTGACCTGCAGACACCCAAGGTCAGGCTGGATGGGGCTCTGAACACCTGATGGAGCTGTGGGTGTCTCTGTTCAGTGCAGGGAGGTTGGACCAGATGGCCTTTAGAGGTCCTTTCCAACTCAATCAATCCTGTGAACACATTTTCAATCGTTTCATTTTATATATATTTCTTAATGAGAATATAGAGTTATCTGTATGGTGGGCACAAAGTGGTCAACATGGACACATTACTCACCACTTATGGCATTCCAGGTGTAGACTCCGATGGGTCCCAGGAAGGTCTGGTAGGGGTTGCTCACAGTGTTGGTGCACGTAAAGCCAGAGCTCAGGAGGGAGCTCAGCAAGATGAGAACCAGAAGCACGATGATGGCCGTGTTGATGCTTTTTGTTCCGCTGCTGCTCAGAGCGTCTGCAACTGGGAGAGAGGAGGTGGCCAGGGTGTTTAAGTGTGCCCAGCAGGTCAAGGGTTACTGACACCTAGCTAATTGTAATTAAAAGCTAATAACCAGAGATTTGATTGAGCTGTAGAGATGCAGCAGGAGCAGTAGGTTTGGCTGCAGCATATAAGCCCAAATCTGCAATGGGATGGAGGTATCTTAGCCTGAAATAAGTGTACACCTACTAATCTTACTGCCACACAAACCTGTGGATTAGGTAGCAAGCTTCTCTTCCTTAATGTTTCATCTTGACAAGGCTGGGCAGAAATTCCGTACTGAGCCTGCCAGGAAGCTCACTGTTCCTGCCCATCATCCCATCCCTGCTGGCTTTACAAACATTTTTAAGCCTGGTGGCTTAAAACTTGGTTTCTACTGCAGATGGTTTCCTTTCAGTGCAGCAGCAGTCCTCTCATGTGGAGTAAATCTGACCAGGGAAACAGCACTTAAAAGTCCAGCTAGCCAAATGTGTTTGTAGGACAAACATGCCCAAGTGCAGCCGTACACGGATGGATGAGACAGGGCTGGGCACTGAGCTGGTGCTCATATCCTGTTACATCTACCATCTACCTTTTGCCCCACCCCGCAGGAAGAAGTAAGGCTGGGGAAAGTGTCTTCTCCCTTCTTTTAAAGGAAAGGAGCAGCTCCTGCTTTTTGTTATCTGGGAGGATGAGGGCATCTCAGGGCTCTCCAAACCCACAGGCAAGGAAGCTCACGGTTAGCACCTCTGCCCCGTGCTCCAGCTTGCTGCAGTCCTCCTGTGCAGGTTGTTGCTGTTTCTGTAGCTGCGTGCATGGCTGGCCCAATGCACTTGGTACATGCGGTCAGTCTCTTCAGGACTGTAATCAGTTTTACTGTTTTACCTACATCCTTCCAGTTATTTGATACCTATGCAGATAACGCAGCATACTCAGAGCATAATTGCAGCAGAGCTACACTGAGATATAGTATCCTTCTTTCAGTTTAAAGCTTGAGAAGGCAACTGTAATGTGCCTGAGGCTGCCTGAACCTGTAACAGATCTGACATCAGCGCTGTCATGCTCTGCTCAAAAAGGCGTCGTGATAGACGGCCATCTGCAGGGAAACTTCCCCTCTGTGCTGCTCTTCATGCACAGCCCTTACTGCAGTGTTCAGCTAGCATGTAGATTGGGGGAATCATAGCAGTAAAAAGAACAAAACTGTAATAAACAGCCATAAAAGGAAAATAAACATTCAGAGCAAAAAGAAGAGCTGCTGGAAATAAATTAAAAGGAGAGCTTTCATCTCATTTAATGTTTTATTTTTAGTAGAAGTTAATTTCGGTTTGAACAAATGGCAGGTAAGGATGTGTTATGGAAATCAGATGCAAATTTAAGCAATTCTGCTAGAAGAAAGGGAAAGACAGGCATCCAGGAGGCACTGCTCAAGGAAACGGAGGTGAGCACAGCACAGCTGTACTGGTGCGTGTGCTGAAGCAGCCTTAATGCTGCTGGCTGTTGCCTACCACAAGAAACACGCTTGGGCCTGAAGCAGACAGCTGTGTATGACTTCCCTCTGGCAGCCTCCCTTAATTTTATCCCTGGGAACATCTCCAGAGCTGACGGCTGCACCCCTTCACTGCACTCCTGTTGTCCTAATGGCAAACCACCACTCAGGGGATGTACTTCTGCCAGACTCCACCTGTTGCAAGCATTCCTGCAGCAGCACAGAGCTGCAGAAGGTTTGAAATAAAATGCAGCTTTCTTGGCAGCAGACATTTTTCCAAACAAGTCAGGCTGTGCAAACTGGAGGACTCTCCAGTAGCTGATCTGCTTGAATGTGACAGAGGTACCCCCTGTGTCAGGGTAGAACAGCCTCAGTGCAGAACGAAAGCAGAGGGCTGTGCCTCCACCAAGTCTTTCATAATTCCCTGTTCCTCCTTTTCCTCATCTGTAACTCTCATATGGTCAGGTTCAATTTCAGTTTCCCAAACTTTCCACTTGGCACAGGGTCCCACCAAGGACCTGGAAGCTGATGAGAATAGCTGAATATCCAAGTGCCAGCAGTTTTCAAGCATTTGTTCTGTATTCTAAAGGGTAGAAAATGAATCAATTCCTCAGTGCCATTGTGAACTTCTGAGACTTCCTGGAGTGCTGCTGATTGCTGGGCTCTGGGTGTGCCTCTGCACCTTGCTCACTGCTCTGTGGGTCTGACTTGGAAACGAGCACAGCTGTCACTGTTACAAGAAAAGGTGGTTCCTCTCTGAGGCAAATCTTTAAAGCAGCTGATGGAGGCTCTAAGGATTGAAGTTGTTAGATAATATCTGTGTTTGGCCAGGTTCTGAGCAGCCCTGATGTTTTGTTGCTTTGTTAAGTTTATCCATCTTGTAGAATCTGTATTTCTTTGTTTGTCTTTCACTTTTAGGCTTTGAATTCCCTTTTTATGGTATGGTACCCAAATGATAATATTGCCTTTGCAAAGGCTCAATGTCAAATGAGAGAAATCCTTGGGGCAACCTATTTCCTATGTTCCTATAGGAGCAGGTTGCCCAGGGAGGTTGTGGATGCCCCGTCCCTGCAGGCATTTAAGGCCAGGCTGGATGTGGCTCTGGGCAGCCTGGTCTGCTGGTTGGTGACCCTGCACATAGCAGGGGGTTGGAACTGGATGATCACTGTGGTCCTTTTCAACCCAGGCCATTCTATGATTTCAATTTAAAATCAGTATGCATGCAGGTCTGTGAAGTATTTCTCCTGTTCTAAGAATGCACAGAATCCTACTTAATACAAAGCATGACAATCATGTCTAGTATAGGACCTAAGAATAATTTTCAGTGAGCTCATTTTGTCTTGGAGACATGCCTGACGTAGCTAGTGGGATGCAGGCATGTCCATATTTAGAGTCCTCAGGAAGCATCTTCTCAGCAGCTGTTGAAAACAACGAGCAGCTCCTGAAGCTCACTTGATTTATCCATACCCACAGTGTATATGTGAGAACTGCAATGACAATTCCTAAATGATGAGCCCAAAAATTTAAATCTGAAGGAAGACAAACTACAATGATGACTAAACTGTATGTGGACAGCACAAAGAACTGATGGGATGCTTGGCAGTGCCCAGGCTCTGGGATTTGGTTGCATTCATTGCTTTGCAGGCAAAGGCAAAGCACGCCCCAAACTCCTGCCAGCCTGCATCCTCTGCTGGCCCTGCCCAGCTCCCCGTGGGCAGAGTCCTGCTTTCATACAGCACCCTACTCAAATCAGAAAGAACATACCTGTGTGGAGCAAGGTGTAGTGCCTGAGCCACCTGGTGTGGGCAGGTATTAACATGTAGAAGCTATTTTTGTAAATGCATATTTGTTTTTCTAAAATTACTTTGATTATTCTGATATGACAGAAGAAAACTAGTCTGAATGACTTGTGATTTAATAGCTGTTGGGCAATGACCTCAGTATATACCCTGTTAGGAATGCTGCTGCACTCAGCTTTTTCATTACAACATAATCACTGCGATGTGAACTGACATCCACAGTATCGCTCTGTCACACTGCTAATTTGGGTGCCTCAGGTGTAATTTTCATACTAAATTCAGGTGGGAAAGAGCTGGGAACCATCTGGATGTTTAGATCAGCTGTGCTCTGCCTGGGAGGGTTTGTCTGCTCCTGGTGATGGGACATCTCACAGCCTACCAAAAAACAGAAAGCCTTCTTCATGTTTCAAAGCTATTTGACCTACTCTCCCAGAAGGCAGCAGTGTTTCTTCTGACTGCCTTCTCTGCTCTTTCACACGTGCTTGTGTGAGTGTTGTGACTTCAAACCCAGAAAATGAGTGCAAATCCTTGTACTTTGCAGCAGCGTCCAGACTTAGCTAACTTGGGCTTTTATGAATGTTTCTGTTAATGTCAGCAGAGTTCCTTGTGCATAGAGGTAGTTGTGCTGAACTGAAATCGGTATGCAGCTTGTGGTTGCATTTGGTATGCATCACTTCTTGTTGCTGTTCTGCTTTTTCTCATGCTTTCTTTCTCATACTAAAGTTCTTCACGTTTCTGTAATAACTTTCTCCAAGGTCTTGCTAGGTAAGCCCTATTCTTTTTTCCCCTAATTTTCTACCTTTATTTTTTCCCATGTAGCATCTCTCTTCCCTTGTCTCTCAATTGTTCTCTTTGTAACTATTCAACCACTTCTATTATTTTTCTCCTTCTGCTCTTAATTATACCATCAAGGATAAATACTGAGAACTGCAAATGCACAAAAAAAAAAAAAAAAAAAAAAAATTGGGCTACATAACAACAAAATATGAACAGCCTACAGCTTTTTGCTGGAGTGCTGTTTAAGAACCTCAGTCCAAAATCTTGGAAAGCCACCTGGAAAAGGTGTGGTCACCTGTGCCTTTGGTGAGGGCCTTATAAAAGATGACAAGCTATGTCATAATGCATATTTCACAGATGAGTGTTAAAAAGAAATGAGCAAGGGTAGGTTTTGAAATACGACATGCTTTGGTTTAATAATATAACTTACAAATGGGATGAGGTTCTCTTGAAAGAAGAAATAAAGCAAGTATTTTCCTTAGAGTGCAGGTCTGCCAGATACATAAACACCATCTCTGTCTAAATTATCTTTACGTGTTTTGCTCTTCTCCCTTCAGCGATTTCAGAGCCTTTCTCTATACAGATGATGCTAATTTGATCATAGGCAGGCAAAATGTTTTAAATCAAACGATTAATTTAACATAATGAAATTTAAAGGAAGCCAAATTAGTTTTGTACGCCTTTAATGAAATGCTAATAGAGTGTTGCTTTCCCGTTCGTTGCTGAAAGCTTCTGAAAATTAAAATCTGTTTGACACAAATTCTGATCCTGTATTGTTTCCTCCTTTGGAGGCATTGGCTAAGGCCACACATCATCACTTCACCAGAAGTTGCCATTGGTAGCAACACTTCAGCATTTGACTGCCTTTCTTGGGTTTTATTTTATACCTCTTCAAATCCTTGAGACAGTTTGTAGATATTTTCATGAATAATTTCATTAAGGTTGGAAAAGGCCTCTAAGATCCCCACGTCCAACCCCACCCCCCCTGCACCATGCCCACAAACCATGTCCCTGAATGGAACCATGGGGAGGTTATTAGGGTTGGAAAGACCGCTCAGATCCCACAACCCAACCCC
>JAOWBP010052443.1:0-13014 GCA_028571105.1 Tragopan temminckii
CTCTGGGCAGCCTGGTCTGCTGGTTGGCAACTCTGTACATAGCAGAGGGGTTGGAACTAGATGATCATCGTGGTCTTTTTCAACCCAGGCCATTCTATGATTCTGTGATCCCAAATGCCACTCAAGGCTGTGAGCAAGCTTGGTCAGGGACATTCCAGTGACTTAAGAATTTACACTGGGATTATTCTGGCTCTTTGTCTTCACTCTATGCAAATGACACTTACAGCACTGTGCAACCAAAAAAATACCCTCTTGAATGCTTTCTTAAAGTAAAACCAAGACTCTCTGGCTTTATGGCTAACAGGCAGTAAGAGCAGCCAAAGGGTAAGGAACAACATTTACAACGTGTTTCTATTCTGAAATTCTTTTTAACAATCAAAAAGTATTTTCAGGGTAATATTTACTACTCTCTTATTTAGGCTTTTGTCAACATTAAGTAACCCCATTGGCCTCATGGCCTGGAATTAATCCAGTTTGTGGTGTTTGACTCAGGAGTGAAATGTGGTCTTATCTGATTATGTGCAGTCAATGCAGAGCTAGTAGCAAGGTTGTGCAGTGATTTCTGTTTGCTGATAGCTTTTGCATTCCTTTCCTTTTTCACCTGAAAGATGACAAAGCTATTCGCACTGCTGGGATAGTGCTTTTATGAAGAAGACAAAAATTGCCCTCCAATGTGATGATGAAAACTAATGTTTATTTTCAAAGTTATAAAGGCTTAAAAAATCTGTTTGGTGTAAGAGGGCTGCTTCCCAAGGCTTTGCCTATTCCTACTGACCTGTGAAACATACACACTCTTTAAACTTCTAAACAGCTATTTATTACTCGACCCTGGACTAAAATCAAGGATCATTTTATTAGACACTGTTTACAACAGCATAGGACATTCATGAACAAAATGTTTACTTTAATGGTCCGGTTCCTCAAAGTTATTTTGTCTCCAAACGCCAACTACTAAGAGGTATTGTATACATCTAACTTCCTTTGCAATCGATAGGAGCTGCAAGTAGTCAAGACAAATCAGTGTTTGTTCCTAAATTGACAAGACAAATTGCTGCAGAGAGGAAGCATCATCATTCTGTTTTACAGATGGGATAGAGACGTGAAGTGGCTCAAGGTCTCGCAGAAAATCCTCGGGCAGAACTGAGATCTGTACCGAGGCCTCAGGAGTCACAGCCCAGCCCTGTTAACAGCAGCTCAGCTTATAACTGAAACAAAGGCCAACATGGGAAATAGGAGTGTAATAGAAATGCTGAACCTTTCTTCATCTTCCTTGTAAACTCCAGTGGCTGCGCACAAGGAGACACAAAGCATTGCTTGGTGATATTAGCATGTTTCAGATGACCAAATCTGGAAATGTATCCCGTTTGATTTCAGTCATAAAAAGGATTCAATCCCTTCCAAGATGCTATATAGAACTGTTGAAGAACACATCTGTAGCTAAAGGAAGCATTTCTGGCTGCATTAGCAAGCTTTGAAAATGGCTCTTTCATTCCAGTATCTTTCCTCCATTTTTTTGTGACCTAGGCTGGCTGTTCTGGCTGTGGAAATGGTGACAAAGACCTTTGAGGTTATTAACTGGGTTTGTACCATCCCACTTTAAATAATTTGCCGAGAAAAGCTTTGAAGGCAGCCAAACTACTGATTTGTCTGACTTTGGCCTACAAGCTTGTTTTCATGGGCATCCCTGTGTATGTTCCAACTTCTTGTCTCCTGTGTTCCTGGGTATCCATCCTGCTGTTTCACAGGTGGACATTCAGTGTTGGATGCTGTCAGTGCCCATTACAAAAACAGTCTTTAATGCTCAGTTGACAGCATTGCCTTTTCCAAGCTTTTTAAGTTTTCTTCAAAGCCAAGCAGTTTAACTTCAGTTATGACTTTTATTAATTTCATGATGGCAGCTGCACTGTGTGTTTTGCCCTGAATAGAGATTATTCATGGCAAAACTAAAAAAAAAAAATAACAAATGATTAGTTTGAGAAATATTTTTCATCTGACTTTGAAACACAATTATAACCATGTGTTAGTGCATGCAATTGTTTGTACAGCTATTCTGGAAGGAGCTTTGTGCGCTAAGCTCTTAGGAGATTTACTTAATGAATGTATGTACTTACTTGCTTCTTTCTGACATATATTATTTTGATTATTCTGACGTCTATTACTTTGATTGCTGTATTCACACTGCATGGCATCCACAGAGAGTGGTGAGAGAATATTCTACATATTGAAAGGCAAAAAATTGATTGCCTAATATAGTTGAGGGATTGTAGTAGTACGCTCTGCTCTTTTTGCTGGTTTTATATTATTCATCGATTGAGAGCAAGTTTATCTTATTCCCCTATTTTGTTCACAAAGCAGCTTCCAGGAGCTGGATAGCAATTTATCTGCATACTGAAATAATGTAATGCATCTCCTGTGGTAGCTGGAGCATTTTACAACTCAACTATCCCTTGGCAGCTTTGTGTGTTGACAGTCTCAGTAAATGGTCCCTCATGTAGTGTCTTGCTCATGCCTCAGCAGCTCACCAGCCCTTGAAGCTTCCATGAACTAGCTGATGGATACCCCAGATTCCCTCATTCCTTGTGGAAATAAGAAATGGCATAATATTTCATGTTCTGGACTGGCAGTCTTACTTTTCCTGTATTTTTTAACTAACTACTCGAGTTGCATTTAGCTTGTGTTTGCTGTTCTCAAAAGGCAAATGCCTATGGCTATAATCTAGATGACTACAAAATGATGAGGGAGGATTCTCAAAGTTCCTGAATTAATAGTTCTAATAACTAACGTAATGTCAAATGTAGATAATAGTTTAGGATCTGAAGTAGAGCATTCCTCTACAAAAAGGAGTCTTTCTTATGTCAGCTCCTTCTTGTTTCTCGTCTCAGTTTAAAATCATGTCTTCATGATGTTTGATTGTCATGCAAACTTTTCACAGAATTTTACCTTATAGCTAATGATATGAAGAGAAAAAGGAGACAAAGCTCAGTCATTAGTTTATACACTAGCAAAGATAACATTCTGTTATTTGTAACTTCATAATTAAAATTTTCTTTAGAATTAGCATTGGATAGAACTCATGGCATTAATCAGGTACGTTATTTTTTGATCTGATCCAACTACTGAAAAAGGCAGATTTGAAAACATCTTTCAGAGATTATTTTTAATAGTCTCCTTTGTCCCTTTCTGCCAATTATTTGCTCTATAATCAATTATGACTATACTATAAAATTAGTTGGCTGTGACTCAACCTCCCTCAGTTAACAGAGCACGGATGCTTTGATTCACTCATGCTACCTTATTGTCAGCTCTGTATTTTCCTCAATGGATTGGAGAAAAAAAATATATAACAATTCCCAGAGCCATTTGCTCTATTCTTTTAATAGATGCTAAGATTAGAGCTGGAAACAAAGATATAAACAGGGTGAAATCTAATTCATTCCTTGTTTCTCTTTTGCAAGAAATACAGAGAAAATAAAGCGGAGGTTATGTACTACCCTGATATACTGGCAAGTAATTTTTGAGTGCTAAAATGCATTTTTTTTTAAATGAATGTATATAAAGTAGCGTAAGATAAAGGTAAACAAAAGCTATCCTTCTATCTTAGGAAGAACAGAAATAGTGTTGTTGGCCAGTGGAAGATTTTGTAAAAGCTAGTGAGACACAGACACCTACATCCATAACACTCCTTGAGGAATTTGAGCTCCTTTCTCCTATAACATTTTTTGGAAGCCTCGCTCATGATTGTTTAATATACAAACCCTCCAATTTCACATAATTTTCAGTCCTTTTCCTGGACTGGTTAGGTCAATTGATCCAGTAATGGAAATCCCTAACAACCCACTGTGAATAGTTGTGCTGAGAGTGCTGGAGTAGCTCGTGGTGTTCCTGGTCTGGAGTCTATTTGTTTATCTTCCACTTGTGGCATCTGTACCAGGATATAGCCAGTGCTGCCTCGTGGGTCAGTATCTCCCATAAAGCATTAAGAATCACTCATAACAAGGATTCCTCATGGAGCTGAAGGTGTAGCATAGCCTTGTGATACGGTTACAAAGAGATTGAAGATTATGGCTGTGTGGAAGCATTCAGTCTTGGATGCAGAGGGACAAAGGTTTAAGGGGCAGGTTCCCTGTCCCTTGCCTGTGCTTGAATGAGGGCACTGAGCCCATACAAACATTGTTCAGGATAGCTGAGTCTCAGCTGCAGGCTGTGAGCCCAGCACAAGCTATACATCTCCCAGAGGAATTTTACAACTATTTTCTCCTCTTGACGTGATTGCTTCCTTGCAATACAAATAGCTTTGATATAAATCATAAATCTAACTACCCAGCATCTTTCCTTCCCTGCTTTTTACTTTTTCATGTTTTCCCAATAACTGATATTCTAGTCAGGAAAATCACCCACAGTTATTCCTGCTGCTTCGTAATGCTTCTTACCCGGGAACATTTCTTGTTCTGTTTGCTATTACCTGCACTCCTTGAACGAATGTGTAGATGCTTTCTTTCATTAATCGACTCCTGGCAATATTATTCATCTGATGTTTCAAAACAACTTCATCTTCTGTCTTAGGGCTGAGCCTGCGGTTTTTCTCTCAGGAAGGCTGAGCACTCTCACTAGAAGCTGCTGGGACATGAGGGGACTTCGTGCATTGTCCCTACTAGCCCTTGCAGCTCCAGGGATAGGGACTCACACAGTCCAAGACCTGTTCTGAAAGAAGATCCAGTGGATTGGCTTTGCTGGTTGAAAAAAAATAAAATCCTAAACTGTACTTGTATATACAAAGACTAGCTGGGAATCAAGCTGTCTTCCCAAGTCTGGTCTTTGTGGCAGTGTATTTTGGTTTTATTTTTTAACACTCTGGAAGCAGACAACTTTATTCTGGCCTCTTTTAAGCAGTGAGAAATCTCTTCCCGGCAGTGATGCACAGGGTTTCTGAAGGACCCTCAGTGAGCTTCTCAGATTTAAAACCTCGCAGCTGGCCAGCACACAGGGATAAGCTGTGCCTTCCACAACCTTAACATATGCTAATACTTATGTTACTTGCAATGCAGCTAAACTAAACTGAACATAAAACTAAAACGTGGCAATGCTGAAAAAAGGTAGGACAGATGGTTACGGGTACACATAAGCAGAGAGGACATTACTGTGGGCACCGCTGTTATCAGTGTTTCATGTGATTATTGCTAAAATTAATGCTGTAGCAATGCTGCAAGGAAAATGATGAAGGTCACCGTAAATACCCCTCTCTAATCCAGCCATTAAACTGGATTTTTACTGCTGAATATCCTCCCCAGCTCACAGCTGGTACGGCCCAAATCTGCACTGTGATCATCTGCATAGCAGTTTACAAACTGTGGGACTTCCCAAAGCTAACCAACCTCAGGTTGAGTAACTGCTGTTGATCCACGCAGGAAGTTTTTCTTCTATCTGATTGCTTTAACAATTGAAAGCAATTTAAGAATTTACTTTTCCACTGAGTCAAAACGGAGAGAACCCCAAAGCGATAACTGACGGCCTGATGTTTTTTAATCACTCCTGACAGGAAAGATGTTGCGTTTTAGTGTATAGGAGCTGAATCAATCTCTTCTGTCACAGACAAGTGCCCTCAGAACTAGGCTATCGATTATGCCAGGGGAGAATATCTGTAGGTCTCTTATTCGAACTGTTTCACTTTCCATTAGAAATTAAATACATCTTAGAACGAGGGCTTCAATGTCATTCTTCCATGTCTTTGTCTACTGTAAAGGTGCAAATAAGTTCAGTGGACCACTGGTCCATTCATTCTGTGAGTATAACTATACTTTTATGTATAATTGCTATTTATACCAAAATTTCAGTTTCAGTACAGGCAGATAGACCAACCGTTCGGTTGATCAATATGTGGTTTTGGTCAAAACCAACCACCCATGCACACGAAACTCCCTTCAACAGATGAAACCTGAAACAAGAAAAAGCACAGCTTCTCTTAAAACTTGCACATTTCTATGAACACTTCTGTTAACAGCTTTTTAAATAATCAGCCCTTAAGGTTCTCCATCAGACCAAGCCCATATGATCTTTTTTTTTAAAGAATGAAAAAAATAAATAAAAAGTGTATTAAATTTCAATAATGTCATTTTTCAATGATATCTGATTGCAGAAAGAAGTGATTTATGCCCAGTGCAGACTGTCAACCTTTTTTTAATGAAATAAGTCGTTCTCTGGAAAACAAAAGGCACAGAGTAACCTGCATACCCCACTGCTTTGTGCTTAATGGAGGGCATGGAGAAAATGGGTATTTTGCATTAAGATAAACACAACTTGATTTGTTATTCAAAAAAATCACAACCTCATGGAAAGGAAGAGAACCTATAATATGGGAAACTCGGTTTAAAGCTCCAGAGCTGGAGGTAGAAGCTATCTGTTGGCACACAAGAGGCAGCTAAATGGAGATCTTTTGAGTAAATTCTGTATATAAAGGGATGTGAATTGTTAAGCTTTTTGTTGCATGAACAGTTGCATTTAACCTCTTCGAGGCCTTGGGATTATTCCTGCTCCTTAAAGCTACCTTAATGTCCCAAAGTGTTGTCAGGAGCTAAAGTGCACTGTTATCTGCTGCCATGTTTTTCCACTCTGGTAGAAATTATGGTTTCATACAGTTTGATTTTAAGAGTGCTTTCTGGCATCCATGTGGGGAAAAGGCACTATATAAAAGCAACAATAGCATGAGGGGCAGTTTTGTATTTCGTGGGCTTTTTCATTAGCTATAAAAAATACTGGGAAAGGAGAACAATATCAGTTTTATTTAGACAGAAGGAGGAGAAGACAAAGCACAGAAGGATGTGCATTTCTGTGTACCACCAGGAAAGGAAACCCAGCAGCTCTGCTGGGTACAGCAAGTCTCTGCTCTCAAGCCCTCCTGCTTCAATGGGCTTCAAACCACTGCAAAAAAGTAGATGAATCTGGGTAAAAGAGGTGTTTTTCTCAGTTTTCATTAGACAAACTGGCCAACAGCCTCCATGACTCACAAGGAAGTTTTGCCTTTGTGCCGCTCTGAGAAGGAATAAAAAAGGGCAGAGAGCAAGAAAATAGCACTGAGCCAAACTCTGCCTTGAATGCACAATGAACTTCATCTGTGTTATCTATCTTATAAAACCAGAGAGTCATGGAATGGCTTAGGTTGGAAAGGTCCATAAAGATCATGAAGCTCCAACCCCCCTGCTGTGGGCTGGGTGTTCCCAAGCAGCTCAGCGTCCATCCAACCTGGCCTTGAGCACCCCCAGGGATGGGGCATCCACAGCTTCTCTGGATAGATATTTATTAATTTCACCAAAGCGTAGCAAAACATTCTTTTCACCTGAGCAGACTGTCCCTTTATATACCCTTGGAGAAATCTCTCTGTAGTGGAAATGCTAAGTCATTGCTTGAAGCAGTGATTGAGCACCTGGTAGGAAGGCAGGGCCAACCCAGGGGAGCTCAGGTGCAAGCAATGTACCTAAGTAACTGGAAAGGCTAGAGGCAGGATCTGCTCCTTCCTAGATCTCATTAAAGGGTTGGTAGTGGATGCAAAGATATCTTGCTGGAGATCCCTGCATACCTGAGGCCTTCTGAAGGTAAGCACATTCTTTCCCTTGTTTCTGTGCCCACTGTTGTTGTGTTTGAGTGAATCTTCACTTGCTGCAGCGTGGGATCTTGCTACTCTGCTGTCATTGTTGTGTTTTTCATTGCATTACATCTCCCAAATCATTACTGCTTTGTTGAAGCCCATCTAATAAAATTAAAATTCATAGGGCTATATTAGCAAGTATCCTATCACAGGGTGGTAAAACAGAACAGAGAGCATCTCATTTGAGTTTGGAGTAAAATTTCACATCAGAGTGTTTTTTCAGCAAGCAATTATATGACAGGGAAATTGCACGCAGCCTTTTTTTCTCTCTTTTTACCATAGGCATGCTATAATACCATTTTCATTAGGAGGAAATACCTGCTGTCTGTAGAAAAATAATTTGTCTTGGTTTTTGAAAACTAAATTATCCCCTACAGAAGATTAGCTGAAAAGCAGTGAGTAGACTTCTAAGCATTCCAGATTAAATACAATATTTTCTTCTTTCTGGTGACCCCTAGAGATGTGTTTTGTGAGTTCAAAAGTGAACCCAACGAGTTATTTATTTCTGAACCTTGGATAAGGCATCTGGAAGATTTTATCAATGTGATTTTGGCCATAATTAAGGAAAATGGGAAATAAAGATCTAGACAGCTTATCAGTGTCACATGGTTCATTTGAAACCCAAGCGAAGCTGCAAAGCAACATGTGAGCTCCCCGCCCCATTCCGACTTCTTTTAGGGCTGCTAGTGAAATAAGTGAGGGCTGGGCTGCAACACCGAGGAAAAAGTAGATATTAAGGGGAAATACATTGATGTTATCACAGATATCTGGTGTACAGATCAAAACTTATTTCAAACCTTCAAACTTATTTCAAATCCATTTCATGAAGGTGTATCAGAAGGAAGTCCCTCTCCCTGTTGCACGCCCACTGTATTCCATGACTGTGAGGCATAGATTGTTGAACATGTAATTCCATCATGAGAGAGTGCCCCTTGCTGTGCACGCACTGCTGCATTATACAAAAGGCTTGGATTAAAAAAACGAGCCTCCAGCTAGCATTACCCTGCTCCTGCAATTGTACGCTCTCTCTCATACAAATAAGAGTCATTCCTCCAACAGATACATTCCTCCTGCATTAATAATTGTAAGATGGTCTTCTGTGTAATGTTTTGTTGCTGCTGTGCCATGCATCACCATCCTAGAACTTTGCTTTCATCCCTTCTGCCCTGCTAACATCTGCTATTTCCAGCTCCTGGGCAGCACAGCAGCTTGGACACTGTGTCTCTCCCAGTGCCCCTTTTTCAGGGGAGAAGGGTAGGAAAATGTTTCTTGCTTCATCTCTAATTGTAGCAACAAGGAACAATTTCTCATTACTCACTGACCCTTTGCAAATCTCAGTATACCGATTAAGTAACTGAATTTTGGTTTGATACAAAAAAAAAAAAAAAAAAAAAATAGTGTCTAGTTTCTTATATATGAACTTTACAGTTCCATTGTTCTTGTTCAGCTCTGCTGATTTTCATTGCAAATCCTAGAATGAGTTGGGTTGGAAGGGACCTCAAGGATTATCAAGTTCCAACCGCCCCCCGCCACATGCAGGGCCACCAACCTCCAGATCTAATACTAGACCAGGCTGCCCAGGGTTCCATCCAACCTGACCTTGAACTCTTCCAGGGATGGAGCATCCACAGCCTCTCTGGGTAGCCTTTTCCAGCCACTCATCACTCTCTATGTGAAGAACTTCCCCCGACATCCAATCTAAACCTTCCCTCCTTGAGCTTAAAACCATTCCCCCTCGTCCTATCACTATCTACCCTAGTAAAAAGTTGATTCCTCTCTTTTTTACAATCCCTTTTAAATACTGGAATTATGACAGTCATACAGAGAACAAATTTTGGCTCATTTTTACACCCCAAAAGATACTTTCAAACTCATTTTCATCAAACAAACAAACAAAAAAAACCCAACAACCCCCCTCAACAAAAATGTTGGTGTCAGCCTTACATATCACAGATACCCACTGCATGTTTCTTCATTGATTCCCTGAAATCAAATCAATGAAAAAATAACATTCACCACCTGAATATTTTGACTGCTAAAGTGAAGAAAGTCAAGAAATTTTCCATTCTGTTTTTCTAGCAAGTGATTTAACCCAGTTTGCTAAATTCTGGAGTGAAATAAATAAGTGTTTGATTTCTGGATTCTGAGGTTTTATTCTTGGTTAAAGAACAGATATTTTGATTTTGAATGTTTCTTCAGTAGAATGCAAATATTGTTCTCACAGCTGGTCAGAGTGAAGTCAATAAAATATGCACAGAAGAAATGCAAGCTGCATTTGGCTCAATATAAAGATTGATAATGTAACCAGTCCCCCAAAAAGCTTTATTATCGTCATAAGTCTCTCTTGTTTTTTATAGTTTGCACTGGGCGAAACAATCCATCATACTTGAACTTCATGCGCATTCCTGAAGCCAGCAGTTAGTACAAGTCAATTTTTAATTATGATATTTTTATAAAACCTACAATTTATTTCCTGATTTGGTAAAACACTTTAAGCAGCAAGTCATCGATATAAATTATGTAAATCTCAAATGGCTCTAAAGTCATTAATCTGACTGGATTTCATAATGAAACATAATATAGCAATAACCCGCTGGTTCTCCATCTGACATCACTGAGTAACCAAAATGGCTACAACGGTGATGAAGTTTTGTTCTAGACTAGTGAGGTGTTTAACCTTTTAAGTAAATTGCCTGCCTGTTGTGTACAGAATACCTGCTCTGCTCTTAGATTTAGGGTCAAAGGAAATTGAGTCTGACATTTTCTCTCAACTCTGAAAAACAGAATAAAAATCACAGAATCATAGACCGGCTTAGGTTGAAAGACACCTTAAAGATTATCAAGCTCCAAGATGATTATCAAATCAACATGATGACTAAGGGATAGAATCAAACCAGCTACAAACACCTGCCATTGGAAATCTTCCTAGGGGGTAATTCCCACATAATCTATTATTTCTTCAGCACTAGAAATCTTTTTCTTTCCGTGTACCCAGTAAGTAATACAGCCTGTACTTCAGTTCATATTTTTTAACTTCATACGCTCATCTCCATATTGAAACATCACACCAGCAAATGAACATCCCTATTTATACTCCTTATATTAACCCAGTTACATGGTGGCAATAAAATTCCATATTAAGAAATAGGAGCTCTCATTGCACATTCACAAAGCCCTCCAAAGAACAGAGGAAGAACAGACCGTAAGTCTCATAAATCCAGCTTAATTTATTCATAGCGAGAGTCTACGAATCAGACATTTTTATATTCCAGGATATTTATGGTAAGATGGTGAATGTATAAAAAAAATCCCAACAAAAATTCAATGATTGATGATAAAATAACAAAACAGATAATAGATTTTGAACTTTTTTTTTTTTATCAAAAAGTGAAATATTGTAAACATTAATGTGGCTTACAGGCATTAAATCAAATCTGTGGTGGGTGAGGGCAAGGTGAGCATTTCAAAACTTTCCTGCATCAGAACCTTCCAACATCTCTGCTTCAATAGTGGCAGTAATATGAAGATATCTTCCCTTTGACAAATATACCTAAGTAACCTGTCAAGTTGATTCTATACATCATACTCATTTTCAGACACCAGGTTTTCAAGTATTTCATCCAAAAGAGAGGGAGATAGATAGTCTGTTAGAGGAGTCCATGTGCTGTGCTGGAGGTGTCTTTGTTTCTTTAGGGCCATGCGGAAGAAGGATTTGGTGAACGCTACTGTGCAGATCTCCTTTAGCAACATTATAAAAGACCTTGCTATATGGACCATACCACTGCTTGTGCTTAGCCTGATCTCTTTGCTATTAAAAGCCACCATGAAATCCATCTGAGAAGTAGGGTTTTTGTTTTAGCCATCTCAAACTTTATGTTTCTTTAGGTAGAAATTTCCTATTTTGCACCCTAAGTATGTTTGTATTCACTCTTATAGCCGATATTCTCAATGCATTCCACTTCAGCCCGCAGAGCTCCCTTCCCTCTGTGCACATATCAGCAACACAAAATGCCTCCTCACTCTCCCTTTTGCTATGCTAAGCAAATTAATTTTAATCTCTACTTACAAAGCAAGCTCTTCATTCCCCCTGATTATCCTAATAGCCATTCCCTCTGCTCGTACAAATCTGAACATGTACGCAGGGATCCAAATGAAGTCTATGCAGTGGCATTAATTTAACTGTTGCTCTACTGTATTCTCAGCACTGAAAGTACATTTTCACTTAGATTGGAAACAGTGCGACCAGACGGTATGCTCTGGTCTTTCTCTTTCTTAACCCAATTCTATTGTTATTCCTCAGGATAGTAATGTACTGCTCCGTGCTGAAAGTACGCAAGTCTCATTTGTATGAGAGCAGGACTTAAAAGATTCTTTGGTGATAATTCTAGATAACAGTGGATAAGACCTGAGCATACTCAGTTCAATTGTATTTGGTTTGATTTTTGTTTGTTTGTTTTTAAAGGAAGAAAATGAATGTGCAGCAATAAAGGAAATTCTCAGCTAGAAAGTTAAAAAGCAAGAATCCAGTAAATATCAGTCTTTTGAGATAATGGCTTTTTCTGTTCAGCTATTCTTCACCAATTCCCTATCTAAAGCCTCTGTGGCACACACTGATGAGAATGAACTTGACCTGCAAAGTCCCACAGCAGATAGCAATGTACACTGTAGATCCACTCTTTGGCCTCCTAGCAACTATGAATGCTTTTTGGTTGACCATACAGATGAGAAATTAAGCAAATAGGACTTTCCTAACTGTGAGGAAGATTTAGGGTAGTTCTTATAGACTCTACTTCTCCTGTTTAAAATTGCTCAATCATGTGGCAAGGTTGATCTCCTGGGACAGAGCAGCCAACACTGCAACATTTGTGCTTGCTTGATTTCTGTGTGATTATGAAATTCTCTTGCTGCTTTTGGGAATTTCCAAAAAACCAAACAGTTTTGTCTTGCTTTTCTCAAAGAAAAGCCAGGCATCCTGCCTGACTTGCTAAGAGTCAGCCTAATGAATAACAAGCAGCAATGCCAAAGCCCATCTGCCTTTACTGCTTCTTCCTCCCAGAAGAATGTGCCATCTACCAGCTAGGCGGGACCAAACCCCATTACATGCTTAGTAGTCACAGAGAGCCATTCTCAGAGAAGGAGATACACGGGGCCTGAAGAAGGAATATGGCGATCCCATAGCCCAGATGGCCTTAGCCATGTCATGAATGAAATACAGGAAAACAGGATGGGACAGACACATATTGGTATCTGTACAATCAATGGATATATATAGATGTTATAAATGCCAAAGAGCTCAGCTAAGCTGTTATTATACTGGAGCAAAGAAAAGATAAAGTGCTCACCCATATCCTGGGCTCGCTAGGAATCTCCAGAAG
>JAOWBP010052444.1:0-13010 GCA_028571105.1 Tragopan temminckii
AGAGAATGAGAGAGCGAGAAAGAACAGATATCTGTGAAAGACTTCACATACACACCCTTTTTATTATTAAACTATCTAAATGACTATTCTTTTATCAGAGGAATTTTAAACATTGATCTGTGACAAAGATTTTCAGTTTGTACATTTCTATTGAAAAATTATCTGACATTGGATTCATAATGAAGCAGAGAATAAAACAATCTTTGTGATTGCTTCATGAGCACACTGAATGGTAGAGTTTCTTCTCTGTAGTACTGAGTGTCAAGTCTGTGATTTGCTGAAGACCCCTTGCTTTTACCACATGAGCAAATGTTGTGGTATACCTAATATGTCTATAAGAATGACTTGAGACCCTTATTAATGACCTGATTTCCTCACAATTTTTTTGATATTTTTGTTTTTATAGTAACTGTGGAATTTGTCTACGCTTAAAACTTCATATTGAACAACAGAATGTGCATGTTGCTCAGATGACAGTTTTCTTACTAAATGTTATGAATTGCCTTCAATCATATGTATCCTGTGATTCCGAGATTATTTTTCATTTATTTTAGTGCTACAGCATTACAGGACCTTAATAATCTTTTGAGATGGGTCGAAGTACATTTAAACTACCTAGAAGCCTTTAGTCAAACAGACTGACTGGACATTCATCAGAATTTTGCAATGAACTTTGAGACGTTGGGCAATTTTCATTTAAAGCTGTGAAGAATCTAACACAGTAAATAAAATAGAGTCTAATTTTCATAAAGCAAATTGAAGTGAAAGCAAGTGAGCGGGGGGGTGGATATTATCTTTCCTAGGTATAAATTCCAGTGGTCCCAGTATTTTTGTAGAGTTTGTAGAGATGGCTCATCCTTCTGTTTTGTACAGTTTTTATTAGTGATTTTTTAAATCGTTCTTTACTTCTGGAACAAAAAAATGTAATGAAGATAGAAGCATTATCTCTCAGTAGGCTGAATAATTTACAACACGCATTGAGTATATTGCGTTTAGGTGAAAATGTACAACTGTGTACGTCTAGATGAATTACTACCCAAAATTCTTCATCTGAAGACCTAGAAACTTTATAATAATGCCCTGCCTAAACAACATAGGAAGTCTCAGAATCCCAGCCTACACCTGGACTGCATGCCTGGACCTTAGTATCAAAACAGGAAAACAACTAAGGAGAAAACAGCAAGCTAAACGATTAGTTAGCTGTGGTTTGCCTGTTTTGTGTGATGTCACACATATGGCTACGGTTATTCATACTGAGGGTGGCAACTTCACTGATTCAAGACTAACACAAGAAAATCTGTCAGCTCTAGTTAAACAAATATTGTTATTACCTCAGGTCAAGCAGATGGAGGGCAAACTTCTCTGTTGGATTCTGCTGCTCTTTAATTAATGTCCACATTTGTTATGTCAACATGATGCATCACATTTGGTTTAAATGTTTGTTTTATTCCTATTAGAATTGCCTGTGTTACAGAATTTTCTGTATCCTATAAGTAATCTGGAAAACAGAGATCTGGGACACAAGATTCCTTCAGTTATATTTT
This sequence comes from Tragopan temminckii, assembly GCA_028571105.1. Lineage (NCBI taxonomy): Eukaryota > Metazoa > Chordata > Aves > Galliformes > Phasianidae > Tragopan > Tragopan temminckii. The sequence continues at coordinate 1,545 of JAOWBP010052444.1, forward strand.
GGAAGGAAATTGTTAAAGTTTTTTAGTGGTGTCCCTGTAATATTTCTTACATATTCTGTTTTTTACTATGAATTTTTAATGAATTATGAAGACTTTACTTTTCAACAAGTCTTTCCGATGGAGAAGGCAATATTGTTTTGTAACTATGTCTATACCGAAATATTTGTGATGGTGAAATAAATGGATGAGTGTAATTTAATATATAGTAATAACTTCTAATTTGTTTTTTTCTGGAGGAAGAAAAAAAAAAAAAGGAAAAGAAAACAATCTGTATCTTGCTGAATGCTTCTTTGAAACATTCTTTCTCTGTTCAGAAATCACAAAAACTGCTGAAAAAGAAATGCATCATTTTGAGTGCATAGACTAAACAGACACTTAACTTTTCTCCAGTCTTTACAGGTACTCAATATTAGACATTGGCTGTAATTTCAAGGGAGACATTTTCTGGCAACTGTCTTGCTTTTTTCAAGACTTCAGCAAGTTTTTTTCCTGATTGGGTTGTTATAAACTCCACTTTCAGAAGGGTTGCCAACTTTGAGTAACTATGGACTGACTGCAGGATGGTCATAGCTGGAGAATAGCTTTGGATAGAATTCTACAAGAGAAATGCATATTGAGATGGGAAAAGTGTAAGTTAATAGTGCTCTGATTGCAAATGGTCAGTGTCAACTTAATATGAAATAAAAAAGAGGAGTGATTATAAGCTCAAGGAGAGAAAGTTTAGATTGGATGTTAGGGGGAAGTTCTTTACAGAGAGAGTGATGAGGTGCTGGAACAGGCTGTCCAGAAAGCCTGTGGCTACCCCATCCCTGGAGATGTTCAAGACCAGGTTGGATGGGGCCCTGGACAGCCTGGTCTACTACCAGATCTGGAGGTTAGCAGCCCTGCCAGTGGCAGGAGGGTTGGAACCTAATGATCCCTGGAGTCCCTTCCAACGCAAACCATTCTATGATTTTATGATTCTGTGATATCTGATGTAAAGACGCATTCTTATCAGAACAGTGACTTCGGTTTACTGTTTCTTTTATCCTTTTCACCCTCCATGAACACCAGAAAAAGAAAGGGAGAGAGGTTCCTATGGAAATATTAATTTGTATTCTGGCTTGGGAGCTGCATGTGTATCAAGGACATACTATGTTGATGGATCTCCAATACCCATCAAAAATTACAAAATACACAGTTTCAAAACATTACCAAATCACTTGAATATTCTTTATGCTTTTTCAAATAGATCGTTTTAATGAACTTACATATAAGCTTTCATTATTATACTGATTTCCATTCACTTTAAAATATTCTGCTCTGAAAATGAAGAATCCCTTCCTGGCAAGTATACATAAATGACTGTTTTTGTTGGAAAGCAAGAGTAAAAGTTGTTTCAGGTTTGGAGTGGAGATACAGGAAACAGAACAGAAATATGTATTTGCCAGATCAAAGAAATATAATCTAATCCATCACATCTTCTTCCAGAGGAATCTTAGCAAAACCATGGTAGCCTAATTACAAAAAATGTTGAAGAAATTCCATTTGAGATTGACTTCTAATGATCCTTCAGGTTGAGTGACTTGAGAAATTCATATACAAAGTCACAAATAACTTTCATCATGTAGACAAGCTTGATCTTAGCATCTTGGCTTTGTATTTTGTATTTTCCTTCTTTCTTTCTGCGAATTTTCCAAAACACGCATTTCACAGCAAGAAAAACTTCACCAGTCATTGCCTAACCTCTCTCTAACTTGGACAATATAAGTAAAACAGAATTTAGTACAACAGACAAAACCTCTTGTATTAAACTGGCTTGGAAGGTTGACTATCATAGGCTTCTCAGCAGATAAGGTGGTAAGACATGAAAGTATTGTGAACTGTTTTTTTTTTTTGTTTTGTTGTTTTTTTATTTTTTTTATTTTATTTTTTTTAATTCCCATATAGAACAGGAATTATAGAAATTGTGTATACTGAGGAGGCACATGCCTGGATGGTAATCTTCATCATCTCCCCATGCTGAGAGTGTATATCCAGGATTGCCCATCCCTCATCTCTCCTTAGAATATTCTGCATAAATTATTCAGTGTGATTTTTGTTGATGTATTGTCACTGTATCCCTTGTTTATGCTTAGCCTGGTTTTATGCTGTGACATACACACATAACACTTCAGCATAACAGTAAACCATTCCGGGTTCCCTCTCCCAATCCAGCCCTACAATTCCTGGTCCTAATCTCCTTTTAGGTCTGCTGTCAATCATTTCTTATCTGCTGTTTCTGACAACAAAGAAGGGGAAAGAAAAGAGACATATGGTACTTTGCCTCCCTTCCCTTTGCTCTAGGAAGTATATCTTTTTTTTGGATCTGTGTTTTCTGAATCAGGTTACACGAGGATAGTAGGTGTTAGATGCAGAGAAAAACAGAAGATTCCTAGGACCATATTTTTATTATTACTTCCAACAGTAGGTCCTGGTCCTTCAACTTCAGACAAACTAAGAGTCAAAAACTTTTAGAGGAAAGAGAATGAGAACTTCTTTCTCTTTGACCTTTGTCCCAAGTATTTGGTGATATGGTGACACTTTGATTCCAACAGTCATAAAAAATTTAAGAATCTTTAGTCTCACCATTCTGTGCTTTTTGGTTATGACAACCTGTAACATCTCCTGATATTTGGCAAAGTACCTAGGAAATCTAGACAGCTTTGGCATCATCACTAATATGTCTGTTCCAAATACACAGAAAAACATGTCTACTATGTTTTCTAGGCATCTAGAAATAGAAAAAAAAACAAACACACAAACAAAAAAACAAGAAATAAAAATTCAGCAGGAATAAGTAAAAACAATATGAGATGTTCCCTTCTGTTCAGAGAAGGGAATAAGATTGTCTTTCCAATATGATATGTAAAAGATGGCTGACATAAACTATATGGAGGTGGCTCAGAACTGAATCTGTTCGAAAAAAAATTCCACTGGCAATCTTCCCACTGTCTCTATTTCAATTTGTCTTCAGCATCAAGGACTGTCTGCACTGATCTCTACAGTCTTTTGCCATCCCCACTGTAGGTTAACTAAAGAACCTGATTTCCTCTGCCACCACAACCCACCTGAAAACTTGAACAAATGCTTGTCCATCCATTTTCCTAGATTTTTTTTTTTTTTTTTTTTTTTTTTTTGAGGTCTTAGGCCTCATTTATCTTCCTTAGCATGTTTTCTTCCAACTGCTGAGTTAAAGTTGTTTAGGAGAAATTGTGAGAGAAGTTGTATTGAAAGCTAACTCTAGAAAGCCATCAACACAAAGTGAAAACTCACTTTGACTGTCCTTTTGGATCACTTTTGAAGGCTTGAAAATCAAATGTACTCATAAGCTTCCTTAAAGTTTTAGATATGTATTTAAAAACTCCATGCTATACAAAGCAGGCACATGAATTATGTAGGAACTTCATTGTTTCTTATGACTGGAAATCTTTATAGAGATTCAGCAACAACTCAAGATATATTGCAAAAGGCATTTGTTTTCATGAATTTCTTCTTGTAAAGTTATTGATTGTTTGACAAGAAAAATGTCATGGAATATTTATTTTCAATTCAAGTATGAATATGTTAATTTTTGAAGTTAAATATGAAAATATAAATACAAAATAAAAGGACATTAATTCTACATTTCAACACATGTTATGCACTTGAGCCATATTCATGATATATTATTCATATATGCCCGTATGCTTAGGATGCTATCTTCTCTTTTTCCTTCATTAATATTTTCTTTCTAATAAATAAATATATATATATATATTAAGTCAATAAACAGCATGATATAGCTCAATTCATTAAATAAATATAGTTTAGGCCTTAAAATTCCAATATAGGTTTATATTGGTAAAATGATATACTTCCCAAGATTATACTGGTAAGATATTTTACACAAGGAGAGAAAATTTCTTCAAATATTTTTAATACAGCTGAATGAAAAAGATTTCCATTAAAAATATGCTATTACAATTTTAAACACACAGAATAGCATAACTGCAGTGGTTGAAGGGACCTCAAGAGATCATGGAGTCCAGCCCCACTGCTAAACCAGGCTCCCTAAAATAGGTTGCACAGATAGGCATCCAGAAGAATCATGAATATCTTCATAGGAGGAGACTCAACAGCCTCTCTGGGCAGTTTGATAGAGTGCTCCATCACCCTTACTGTAAAGAAGTTTTTCCATATGCTTGTATGGAACTTCCTTCATTCAGGCTGTCCTATCACTATGTACAACTGAGAAGAGCCTGGCCTCATCCATTTGCCTCCCATCTCTCTTTAGATATTTATAAACACTAATCAGATTCCCCCTTTTCCCTCTGAACAGTTGCAGATTACTCAACCTTTCTTCATACAGGAGATGCTCCAGGGTCTTTATAATCTCTGTGACCCTCCGCTGAACATCTTGTAGGAGATTTCTGTCTATTTTGAAATAGCAAGCCTAGAAATGGACACAGTACTTCATATATGGCCTCATCTGTGCACAGTAGAGGGGGAGGATCACCTCCCTTCACCTACTGGCCTCACTGTTTTTATTGCACCTTAGGATACCACTGACTTTTTTGATGCAAAGGCACACTGCTGGCTCATGGTCAACATGTTGTCCACCAGAATAGCCAGGTCCTTCTCTGCAGAGCTTTTCTGCAGGTCATCCTCTAACTTGTACTGATGCACATGGTTATTTCACTGCGTATAAAATTTTTACACTTGTTAGTGTTAAACCTCATCAGGTTCCTCCTTGCTCAACTCTCCAGTCTGCATGGGTCTTTTTGAATGGTAGCATAGACTTCCCATGTGTCAGCCACTGCTCCCAGCTTTGTAACATCAGCAAACTTGCTAATGGTAGATTTTATCCCTGCATCCAGTTAAGACGTTGAAAAAGACTGGATCCAGCACCAACCCCCGGTGAACACTACTATTTACAGACCTCCAACCAGACTCTGTGCCACTGATAACCACCCTCTCTACCAGTCAGCCAGTTCTCAATCCACCTCACCGTCCAGTCATGTATCCTGCACTTTCTAAGTTTCATAACAAGGATGTTGTGGGAGGTGGAATCAAGTATCTTGCTAAAGTCAGGCCTGGCCAGTGATGACATAAGCGAAAGCTACCAGGTTGGTCAAACACAACTAGCCCTTGTGAATCCATGTAGACTACTCCTGATAACATTCCACACTTCCAGTTTCTTGAAGCTGACAACCACTACATGTTTCGCAACTCTTCCAGGGACAGTGGTGAGTCTGGACTGTAGTTTTCTTGATCCTCTTTCTTGTCATTTTTGAAGACTGAAGTGACATCTGCTGTCATCCAGTCTTCAGGTACCTCTCTCATTTGCCAAGATGTTTCATAGATGATAGAGAGCAGTTCAGCAATCTCCTCTGCCAGTTCCCTCAGCACATGTGGGTAAATGCCATCGGGGTCCATGGATTTGCATGCATTAATTTTGGCTAGATGCTCTCTAGACAAAGAATCTAGTAAACATGCCTTCCTGAACCCTAGGGAAGCTTTCTATTCTCTCAACTCTCTCTCTTACCTCCAAGATCTGGAATTCTCAAGGGGTAGCCTTTGTAGCAACGACTGAAGCAAAGAAGGCATTCTGTATCTCCATTTTCTTGGAGATCCCAGACAACAGGGCACCCATTTCATTTCGAAGAGGACCCACTCTCTCTGTAGTCTTTGTTTTACTCCCTTTCACCAGACTTCCTTTTACTGGAGATCAAACAGCAGATGTGAGCATAATGAGGAGGCATTTCAGCAATGGCAAAAGTTACATGAAAAGCAAGCCATGTTCCGAATGGCGGTGCATAGCAGTCACTGCAAAATGAAGAGCATCTCAATCAGCTCACCCATGTGAATCATCTAATGGTGGTGACTCTGTTGAAGAATAGTATATTTTGGCTGAGAATTTGCTTTATCTAATAGTGTTATTTTGTTCTTTGTATCTATTGTTATTCCTATGGAAATAAATGAGAGGCATTACTTTCATGGAGACCCACATACTTCAATAAGCATTTCATGGGAAACTGAATTTGGGGGTAAATATGTTGAATAAATTCTGAGGTACAGGCTTCTGGCTTAAAGAACAAAGAGCTTGTGAAACAAAAATTATTTAGGGAAGAGATTAGAGCTCATATACTCAGAAGTTTATGGAATTTATGACAGCAATGGAGGAATATGTTTGTATTTCTCTGTAGAAATACTGAAAACAAGGAAAGTCAGTATGTTTAGTATGGAAGCAGTGGATTCAACAGTGTTAAAAAGTTATGTGATGCAGTATCAAATTATGTTAATGCCATATTTTTTTAACCACCCTGAATATATGAGCACTGGGATCTCTATTTAAAGAAAAAATTATGGAAAACACGTGTACATAAAAGTGTGTTGAAACACCATATACCAAAGACTGTGAAGTTAAGGGTGTAGTGTAGATGAATTTTGTATGTACAGTGAGAAATGTAATAAGAAGGGAAGGGAAGAGGAAGAAAGCAAAGATAAGAGAAATGCAATTGAGAAACAGTAAAAAGTGCAGAGGAAAACTGACAAACACAATTCTAAAAGATGATTCACTCAACAAAATAAGATGTTTCAGTCTTTCCTAGATGGATTCTAGCTGCTGTAACTTCATTTGATCTTAGTAGCCCCGTCTATCAGACAAAAAGGATTTTAACCTTCAGCCACTTTCTGCAGTTTATTTTGGCAAAGCATGGACTGGGAGAACCATTCATACATTTGTTACCACTAATTTCTGGAAACCAGACACTCCCAGGAAATATTTAGTCATCCTGTAATCAAAGTCCATTCTGAAAAGCTTCTTGCAAAATTAAATATTACATGTTACACTTGACCAGAAATGTCCTAAATTCAGCCCAGTGTCCTTTCTTCTTCTTACAATGTAGATTAATTAAAATTGTTGGTTTGCTTGAAAAAATAGAGGAAATAATGATACTTTGATAACCTGAACTTAATCGTTAGAAAAAAACATATAAACCATAGACAATAAAAACAAGCTCAGAACATAAGTAGCTTGGTATTTGAAGTTGGCAGCACAGAACTTAACACATAAATTGTCAGAAATTTCTCTTTCATGCGAATCACATTCTCAGCATGAAATTATTCAAAGCAGTCTCTGCTGAAAATCTGAAATTGCTTACAGTGCTCACTTCATGAAGCAAAATGAATGTGGTATCAAGTGGCTTGAGCTGCTCTGAATATAGCAGAGACTTCAAAGTAGCCTGTTATGGAGGGACAGCACTACAGCATTTATAAATAAACAAAGATGAACTAAACCTTATCACAGCAATAGCTGCTTCCATACCTAGTAACTGTATAACCTAAAACAGCTATTTAAACCAAAACATTTCTTTGTACACAAACTTTGCCAGAACAAATCATGTAAAGCAATTTCCTAATGCAGTGTTTGTGTTGTGCCCCCTCTACCTGCCATCAAGAAAGAGATCCCCTGTGAACTTTGAAAAAAATATGGGCCCAAAAATACTTGAACTAATATATGTATATTTTACATTACAGTCCCAGTTGAAACATATTTGTTTATTCTTTTTAATGGATATTTACTAGGAATTTATTTCTCCAAAGGAGAAAAATTTCCTTCTTGAACTACAAAAGTAATGACAAACTCAGTCCATTTAAGAAACTGGTTGCTCTTGCACTTAGAGTAATTTACTAAGTATTCCATTACATATTCCCACTTTAGTGGGCCATGGGCTGGAAGTGATAAGTTTTTCTGTATACATACATCACTCAACAGCATTAAAGCTTCCAAAAGTTGTGACTGAAATATGTTGTAGTTTAATTTAAAGAAAATAGTATTTTTGAATTTGATTGCAGTTAACCAAAAAAGACACAGTCATATTGCAGAACTCAGATCCACAGAGGTCAGCAAAGCAGAAGAATACAAGCTGACTCTTTGCCACAAATTCACATGAAGAAGTAGATTAAGTGTTTAGAAGCACAGAGTTACAAATAATCTATTTTCTTTTAAAGTTGTAGAAACATGTATGCACTAGTACTTTGGGCACCTGGAGTTCAATAAAAAAAATAAAGATCACATAAATACACACATACACAAAATAAAATGATATCAACAATAGCCGTAATATAGCTACTCTGTTCCATCAGGTAAGAAAATTATCAAATCAAAGCAACAAAGGAAGTAAATTCCCCAGCCCATTTCAGATCATCCTTCTTGTGGTATTAACCCGGTAGCAGAGAAAAGAAGCTATGTTCTTGGATAGAACCATAATATTTGGACTTTAGCTTTCCTTGCTGTTAAGAATTAGTGATTAGGAATATGAATTTTCTTTTTATTTTTGTTTATTTGTTATTTTGAACTGGGATGACTATTGAAAAACATAGTCTTTCATTCCTGGTAAATATTTATTGTTTCAAACAACATTCTGCTTATTTCCTATTTTCTCCTGATAGACTTCCTGTGGTCCCTAATCTATGTTCTAAAATGGTGTCTCTGCCACGATATCTTGCATGATGCCTCTATCTGTCTGCCTCTATAATTCTTTTGTGCTCCTATCAAACATTTACTGTCTAATACAATGTGTGCCTTCTATATTAACAGCACAATGGTTCAGTTTTGTCTTTACTGCAAGTGGCCATTGTGATTTTCCCACACTTCAACTACAACCATCTAGTTTATTATCAGTAACATTTTGTAACAGTTTGGCATATGCCTTTTCTCTATTTGTTTATATTCTAAATAATATTGTGGTGACATACAAAACATATAGAGCTCTGCCTTTAAAAAATAAAAAATAAAAATTAAAAACAAACAAACAAAAAATCAGTCAAGAGTTTCATTTTTTAGGCAAGGAACAACAGGTACATACCGCATCTTTGCTCTTGCAAAGACGCATAGACTGGAAATAAGTTTTCTCAGGAGGAATATTCATGATACTTTTGTTGTTGCCCCTGTTGCAGCTGTTTTTGTTTTCAGTGAAAAGAGGCCCCAGAAGGTTTTTCATGTAAGTTGAGAAAGTTTTCATTTATTTATTGTAACACTTCATGGCGCAATTGGGAAAGAATGACCTAGTTGCTATCACAGAAACATGGTGGAACAAATCCCACAACTGGAATACTCTGATTGAGGGATACAGGCTTTTCAGAAGGAGTAGACAGGGTATGAGGGGTAGGGGAGTTGCCCTCTATGTTAGGAAGTGAATAGATTGTGAAGAGCTGTGTTTAAGGAATAGCCATGATCAGGTTGAGAGTTTGTGGGTTAAAATCAAGGATCAGTTCAGTAAAGGGCATCTAGTGGCTGGGGGGAGGCTGTTGATGAGGTCTTCTTGCTTCAGCTGCAGGAAGTGTTGAGCTTGCAGGCTCTTGTCCTAATGGGGGATTTCAGCCACCCGGATATCTGCTGGGATAGTGGCATGGCAGGTGGCAGACAATCCAGGAGATTCCCAGAGTCTTCTGAAGATAACTTCCTGGTCCAGGTATTAAATGGATTGACTCAAGGTGAAGCCTTACTGGACCTGGTATTGTGGAGGAGAGCTTTAGAGAGGTTAAGATTGGAGGCAGCCTGGGCTGTAGTGATCATGCCCTAGTGGAGTTTGTCATACTGAAGAATGCAGGCCTGGCAAAAAGCAGAGTCAGGACCCTGTGTTTCAGGAGAGCAAACTTACAGGTGCCTAAGGAATTATTGGATGCGATCCCCTAGGAAACTGTCCTTAAGAGCCTGGGTACAGAAAAGATCCGGACACTCTCTAAGGACACCCTTCTGAGAGCACAACAGCTCTCCATCCTGCAGCAGAAGAAGTAGAGCAGAGGAGGCAGGCTTCAGACCTGGTTGAGCAAAGACCTACAGCTTAAACTGAGGGAAAAGAGGGAAGTATAAGGAAGTGGAAACAGGACTGTGTAGCCTGGGAGGAATACAAGGCTGCTGTCCATGTGTGTAGAGATAGGATTAGGAAAGCCAAGACACGGATGGAGCTGAGCTTGGCGAGGGATGTGAAAGATAGAAAGATAACAAGAAGGGGTTCTACAGTTACATAGGCAGGAGGAGGCAGGAGAGTGTTCCCCCTCTGATAAAAAGTAATGGAGATCTGGCTTCCTCAGGCATAGAAAAAGTTGAGGTACTCAGTGAGTGCTTTGTCTCAGTCTTCATGGGTGGTCAGGCTTCCTGTGTCTGGACCCTGAACCTCTAGGTGAGGGTGTGGGGGGCAGATTCTGTCCCACTGTAACAGTGGAACATATACGAGACCTCTACATGCAATCGAATGTATATAAGTCCATGAGGCCACATGATATCCATCCTAGAGTTTTGAGAGAGATGGCTGATGTGGTTGCCGAGCCACTCTCCAACATATTTGAAAAATTGTGGCTGTCTGGTGAAGTCCCCGGTATCTGGAAAAAGGGAAACATTACTTGCATTTTTAAGAAAGGGAGAAAGGAAGACCTAGGGAACTACAGGTCTGAGAGCTTCACCTCTGTGCCTGGGATGATCATGGCACAGATCCTCTTAGAAGCTGTGTTAAAGCACATGCAAAAAAAAGAGGTGATTCATGACAGCCAGCATGGCTTCACCAAGGGCAGATCTTGCTTGACCAGTCCGGTGACCTTCTATGATAGAGTGATGGCACTGGTGGATGGGGAAAGGGCAATGAATGTCATCTTCCTGGACTTCTGCAAAGTCTTTGACATGGTCCCTCACCACATCCTTCTCTCTAAATTGGGGAGGTATGGATTTGAAGGATGGACTCTTCAGTGGATAAAGAATTGGTGGGCTGGTCAATGCCAAAGGGTTGTGATCAGTGGTTCTGTGTCAGGATGGAGGCTGGTCACAAGCAATGTCCTTCAGGAGTGAATCTTGGTACCAGTGCTCTTCCACACTTTCTTCAGTGAGATAGACAATGGCATTGAATGCACTCTCAACAAGTTTGCAGATGACACCAAGCTGAGTGGTATGGTCAATAAGCTGAAGGGAAGGGAAACCATCCAGAGGGACCAGGACAGCCTGGAGAAGTGGGCCCACGTGAAACTAATGAGGTTCAACAAGACCAAGTGCAAGGTGCTGCACTTGGGCCAGGGCAGTCCCAAGTATTTGTACAAACTGGAAGAATAACTCCTTGAGAGCAGCCCTGTGGAGAAGGACTTCTGGGTCCTGGTGGATGAAAAGCTGGATGTGAGCCAACAGTGTGTGCTTGCAGCCTGAAAGGCCAATTATATCCTGGCTGCATTAAAAAAGGAGTGGCCAGCAGGGAGAAGGAGGTGATTGTCCCCCCCTGCTCAGCCTGGGGTACTGGCACAAGGAAGATGCAGAGCTCTTGGAACGGGTACAGAGGAGGACCACTAAGATGATCAGAGGGCTGGAGCACCTCTCCTGTGAAGGAAGGTTGAGGGAATAGGACTTGTTTTGCTTGGAGAAGAGAAGGCTCCCGGGAGACCTCATTGTGGCCTTCCAGTACTTGAAGAGAGCGTATACAC
>JAOWBP010052445.1:0-13009 GCA_028571105.1 Tragopan temminckii
AAATGCTATTTATAAAAAAATGCTTGTTTAGTACTATAAAGGTCAGCTTATCCATTGATGCGGGGAGGGAGGGAAAGATGGATACAGTCCTTTTTCATGCTTTAGGCTGCAACTCAAAATCACTTCCAGTGAGCAAACAACATTAACATTCATCCTCAAATTGGAAGTTTTTTTCTTAGACATGCAAATGCCCTTCACTATGTTTTGAAACATGTAATATTTCCTCTCCTGTTCCCTGTGAATACTCACGGAGTTGGTTGATCTTTCATTTTCATGAGCATAAACAAGCAAGTATTTCTGCTCCATCATATACCTGCCACATCACTAATTTACATGTGAATTTAATTTGCACATTTAAGTACCTGAGATACAACCAAAAGAGTTCAGCATGATTCCAGCTAGAACAGTTGCTGAATAAGGAGTTTTGAAGTTTCAGAGATGCAGCAAATAGAACAAGTGCAGATGCTAGGATAATTACTGGATAAGATGGCAGATACACGGCCGGATTACTTACTGCTTTGGTCTGAGATGTGGAAATCAAATTCTTTCTTCTTCATTCCAGTATTTCCCCAGTAAGAAGTGTAATAAATGGCTTTAGAAGACTTACATAGAAAAGGAACAATATTTTATCTATTCCTATATTAGCTCTTCTCTAGCAATCCATAAAATCATCAGCAATCTATACAACCTAAATATTCAGCATCCCTACTGGCATAGGATGCTTTGCTGTACATAACACCTATTATTTCTACTTAATGAAACTCATGTTCTGCTCTGTGAGTCTGGTATTTTACAGTGCTTATAAGTACAAAATTATTTGTTAACTCTCTTCTATTTTCAATTCCTAGGCAGCAATTCGGAAAGAGCTAAATGAATACAAAAGTAATGAAATGGAAGTACATGCATCAAGTAAACATTTGACAAGGTCAGTCTTCCAGCTATTTATTTCCATTGCTTGCTAATAAACAGTCTCTTTGAGTCCTGAATCTGTAGATTTTGGTCTTACATGCTGAATGTGTATAGGAAGCTGTATTTTGAAAATGGATGCATTTCTCATTCATTTCAGAGCCTGACTTTTCTGATTAAAAAATAAATTTAGATTAGCGGGTACTGAGAAGTCCCCACATGTCAAGAGTATCAGTCAGCTTGCATTCTTTGCACCTAAGATTCAAAAGCTATGGCAAAAATTTAAATGTAAGGTATAACAGCAAAAAACAAACAAACAACAAAAAAAACCAAACAACTTAATATTTAAATGCACTTGAACATGCAACATGCAACATACTACTCTGATTCCCTCATTAGCAGGGGAGTAATGCCCATATATAATGCATACTAGACTTGGTGTAGAAGGTGGAGGCTGTAGATTCGCATCACTTGAACAGCAGTCCAATTGCTACTGGAAAGTGCAGTCCTGAAAAGCACAGTTAGTGGCAGGCAAGCAGAAGCAAGAGAGAAAACTGGCTTGGACTCTTGGCACTGCCCAAGTGGCTGGGCCACTGTGTGTCTAGCCAGTCTTGCCCTTGCCTCATCACAGCACTATCACAGGTTGATGTCTAAACATTCATGAAACCACTGGAATTTTCCAACAGACAGCAACTGTGAGAGAAGCCATTAAGCTCCACGCAAAAAGACCTTGTTGCTTACAGAAAAATTTAAATAGAAACCAGTTATTCTGTACAATTTTTGCTATGTCTCTTAAGTGAGTCCTATTACTCTTAAAATACAATTTTGGGAGTTGCTGATAGCACAGTGTGCTTTTGCCAGGTCTGTAAGCATTCTCTTGCTGCTAAGATAAGTTGCCTAACACTGTACTTAGGAACTTGGTGTGCAGTCTTATTTTCTGGAAGGCACACCACCATTTCCATCTTTGTTTCTGAACCAGAGTTAATCTGATCTTAATTCAGCTTGGCATGGTCAATGAAAAGACGATCTAGGCAAATACACAAGTCATAACACAATGCACGTTAATCTAAATGTTACGGTGATAGAATTCAAGAGTGTTCATGCAACTCTTAGAGTCCTTTTCACATTGTAGAGCTCAGACTCAATGTGTATGGCAAAATATCGTTGCATTAACAGAGTGAAATACAGGAAAAAAGTTAAAGGGTGCAGTTAAGACTAGAATTGAAATGAAAACCGTGGTCTAACTCCTAATGGAAAAGAAAACACAGCCAACAAGCTCCACATATATTTTACATTTGCAGTCCCCGATAACTACAAAATGGCTTGGCTGGACCCTGAGAACTGTAACTGCACTATAGTCATGGCATACATGTGGAATTGTGTCGGCGAAAATTAAACTTGCTTGCAGTTGCTAATATCCTACAATACTGTTAATGTACCTTTAAAGAGAACGAACATTGATTTTAAAAAAGTTAATAATCTAAACCAGAATTTTGTAAAATTGTATATTTTTTTAATGTTGAAGTAGTTTAAAAATGTCTCTTATTTGTCCTAGATTTCACAGGCCATAGAAATTTTCTTCTGAGAAGAATCTGCCCTTACTTTTTGATATTGCTGCTGAACACGCGTCGGGGAATCATCTTTCCCTAATGTTCAGTCTTGGATACCTTGATGTTTATGTGAAAGGAGGACTGCGGATGAAAACTCTGCAGCACTTAAATAAAGAGGGAAACACCAGAGATGTTCTTCACTTTGAAGCCAGAAGAGCAATGGCCTGTTGAATGGGATTAGCTGCTGAAAAAGACTGAAGTAAAACTACTTGAAAGAACCTACTACTCTCCTTTACCACTTGTTTTAAACTGTTTTGCAGTCTATCATGGAAAAGGAGATGTGCATGTACAGGCTTTACCATTCCAAGGCCTCTGACATAATGGACATGACACACTGTCATTCAGTATTACGTTGACAAGACATTTTGAACTTACCACAATTAGTTTGTAAAACGCTTAAGTTCATGTTCTAAAAACTAATTTAATGTATTATAATTTCATTCTTTTTTTATATATTGTCTAACAAACACAGCTGCAAGCATTTTTGACTCCTGTTACTTTTGTTCCTTAATTAAATGACTACTTATTGCAGGAAATGAACATGTTTCCTGAAGATGTTTTTTCCCAGGGACAGTTGGGAAGGGATTTCAGTTATTGTGCACTAGATCATATACCTTCTTTATCAACAGAGAACCTTCAAAAAGGTCATTTTAGCTAAGGACCTCCATCTTATGTAATACCAGCATTTTGCACTAGGCCCTTTGCATACCATGTTGTCATTACACACTACTTGCAGACCTCTAAAGAATGACAGATAAGTTCAGTTAATATCATTAGAAGTTACTAATTTTCACAACCACAGATAAACAACTTACATGAAATTGTACTTTCATGCTTAAGAAACAAATTATTTTAATGTTTTTAATAGTAAAAGTGTATGTATATAGTTTAATAATTTCTTGATAGTAAAAGGAAAGAAGTTACTAAATGATGATAAGCAAATAGAATTGGTTTAGAAAAATATAAAAGCTAGACATTTGTAATAATGCTTGACATCTAGAAACATCTGAGAATTCTTCTCAAGATACCACTAGAAGGAAAACAAACGAACAAACAAAAGAAATAAAGAAAAAATACGCTGATACCTGGAGAGGATGCCTTATGGGACAGCAACAAAATGATGCAAACTCCCAAGACAAAAGTTTATCTGCAGGTGTTTAAAATGCTGTCCTTTTAGAAAGTGACTCAATGTCAGAAATCTGAAGAGGGTGCTGTGTTACAGCTTTGTTGAGATGATCTCCATGAAGCATGAAAATAATCAAGAAAGTAAAGGTACGTAAAATTGTTTATATAGAGTACTGCTAAATTGCTGCCAGCAAGTAAATAGAAACCGCAAACAGCGGATGGACGTTCGGTTCTCTTCAGCTGCTCAGTGTGGGAATGCAAGAATATAATAGTATTACACTTCAGGTGAACTAACATGTAAGAACTGAAGGTAAGAACATACAGTGTAACACAAAATAGGCATCACTAAGGGCAGCACTAGAAGAAACTGATGAGTCATGGGAGATGTCACGCCCTGGACCAATCAAATGGACACAGATAATTCAGCTTGCTCTGTAGCTAACTGTAGTTTTCTACATCTTTTTAATGTTTGTTTTACTTATCAAAGACTTGAATCACCCAACTACTGGATCCAAAGATTTTTTTTTTCCTATTAATTGCAGTTTTATAACTTGGCTTTTCACAGAAATATGTAAATGACCTTTTAACATACTGTTCATTATATTTATCAACAATTTTTTATTAATGCAATATTTATTGGTAGTTACATTCCAGTGTAATATACAGAAAAGGGTAAGAAGGAAGGTGAGAAGCGTTTCATAAGCAGAACCACATTGTTTAGCTTAGGAACTGTTAACTACAAACTTAACTCATAGTCCATGAAAGTAACATGCCTGCTTAGCACCGGTGCAGACAACGCAGACCTTCACTGACAGCAAAAATGTGTAACATACCTTCAAAGGATGTCTAAAAAATACAATAAATATTTTAAAGGTATCTTAGTTTTTTTTTTAAATTCCAAACAGTGCCTATGAGCTGTGTTACTACTTCCACTTAGCTATCTTGTAGTTATGCAGCAACGTGCTTAAGGTTCTTCCCCACATCCTCAGCTGTCCATCCATCACAAGCATCCTAACCTTCTTTCTGCTTCACACATAAAACCGTGACTACATCAGAGCCACACACGATCACTGTCAGCTGACCAACGTCACTCTAGTCTACCGATGGGCAAATCTAGCAAGTTGTTTGGAGACTGCATGCGCTATAGTGTGCTTGCTTCTGTTAGAGCTTAAGATACCCTTCACTGAAGGTATGCTTAGCCCAGGGAGGCCATTTTCCCTGTGCTCATCTTTACCCGAAGAAAAAAAGAAACAGTCCTACAACACGCAGTTTCTGTCATTTTAGTTGCCTGCTTTGATTTGGATTTTCCAAGCCACAGACTAAAAGACGAGTAGTGCTTTCGTGAATACTTCATCATGATGTTTTATATTTGTATCTTTGTTGAATTTGACTGTATTTGCTCAATGTTTTTAGAAGTTAATGCGGTCCAGTAAAGACTGAAGGATGGATAGTACAGTTTCATACTTCTAGTTCAATAGAAGTTCTTATTAGAAATAACATTATTTTCTCCAATTTGCGTGCAGTGTAAAAAAAAGCATTTGGGTTGTAAAGTGTACTTTTTAAAACCCTGTACAGATAAAAGAAAATATTTAAAACACAGATTAGATCAGTAAAAAATTCTGCATCTCATGAGGTCCATCTAGTGGGGATGGCAATGATTGCAGGCTTAAAAAAAACAAAGATTGGAGGGTCAAAAATTAGAAAAGTGTGCACTGTACATAGATGGAATGAATAGACTAAATTATTTTCTATTTCAATTCTTCCCTGGCAGAATACAGACCCTCATGTTTAAAGTTTAATTTATAAGAAATATTTTTCATTTAAAACTGTGTTCACAATAAACTACTTCCCCTCCGTGGTGTAAGAGCACTAACTCTCCATTCCACTCTCAGTGCATGTGGGATGAAAATGTCTCACAGCCATTTCTGATCTAAGAAGTTGCTTTATAAAGAGGGTATTTTTAATAAAGATAAAAGCTAACATTTTCATGTAAGGTCATAGGTTAATTTAAGCTGGAAAGAACCTTTCCGAAGGTTACTGAGTCAAATCCCTTGCTCAAGGCGAGTAAGGCTAACTTTCAAAATTGCAGGGTTCAAGCTACTATATATGACTATGGACTTTCCTTAATCCTTAGAATTAAAGACTGTATTGTATTAGTTACAACAGGTAATTTAGAAATCAGTAAGATTTCCCATTTTCTTTGAGGAACTGTCAAAGAGTTTTCTACTTGAACTTTTACCTTAACACTGAATTTTGAACCATGTCATTTGTCTCTTCGAAAATGAAGTAAAAACAAGACACACACTACATTTTTCATGAAATATTTAATATAAATATTTGCAATATAGTTCAACCATAAAATTTTACAGTCATTTTCTGTTAGAAACTCTTACTGAAGTATAATGCCACAGATGAATAGGATTGAGATTGGCACATGAGACTGGATCCTTAAATAATTTCTTATTGTATTCTGGATCAGAAAAAAAGATGAAAAGTTGTATTCTGTACACAACGACTCAAGAGATAGATTTGAAGTGAAATTTGAAGTGATTTCTCTAAAAGTTCAGTTAAATAACCTATGAAAAATGTTAATAAAGACTTCCTCAAAAACAGCATTAGCTAAAAATAAAATAAAAAATAATTATGTAGTGTATTTTAGAAGATTCAGTAATATCCCAAATTTTTCTAATAATAGGATAAGTCTTATGGAGAAGTCTTAGTCAAAAGACTTCAGTTTTATTAAGGAAAATATGCTTTCATTACAGTAGTTTCCTTAAGTAAAAAAAAAAAAAAAGTCAAATTTTGTGTTAAAAATGAGTGTTTATATTGAGCTTGAATTTCAGGAAAGTACATGGAAGTACTACTTCAGAATTTTCCATCTTCTGCTAGAAATAATGTCTGCAATCCTCTGCGAACATTAATCAGTTCCTCTTCTTGCTGTGCAGAAAGCATTACAGTTACCACTTACTTTAAATAAAACCTTTTTTTTTTTTCCACATTGTAATTCTTGTGTATAGTATCCTGCTTATAAAGTATCTGAAATATGATACTTTTCCACCTTAACGTTCAAATACTAAGACTCAGAAATCAAATCGCATATCCATACTGGCGACTTTTATCACTCACATAGAAGGTTTAAAATATTGAATACCAGTGATACTTAGATTCTAATTCTTTTTTTTCTGATAGGACACTAAATTGCTAAAAGCTGTAAAATCTAAAGTTCAAACAACTATACTTACATTATCATAAGCAAATAAAAAGGAAGACAAGACAACTTCATTTACCATTTCTTTAAGAAATTTCTCCTGGAGTCCTTTCATGTCTTCTTTCATCAGATGCACCTATAAAGATATACTGAATGTGTTGTCTCTGTTTGCAATTGATAACATATTTTCAATATGACAACTACATCCCTAAATGGCTTAAAACTGTAAAATAAAAGGATGTACATGCATCTACTTGCTTAAGGAGAGAGACTGTTTGCATCTAAGTTGATCTTTCTTGGATGAGTAACCATGGTGAACAGAGTCACAGAATACAGTATTCATCTTGCAGTGATTTTACAGATAATTGTAGGCACCTCCTAATGGGTGGAACCTAGCCCTTAAGCACAGAATATTGTTACATTACAAGCATTTGACGACAGAGGAAAAGCTATAAAAATACCTACGTGGCATTAATGCAATTCTATAAGGAATTTCTTTGGAAAAAAAATTAATAATGGTATCTGTTAGCATAATGGAAGAAATAAAAATGATTAAAACCAGAAAAAGAGCTGAAAGCTTGTACTACCTCTGAAGTAAAAATATTTTCTTCATAGTCAACACTACGGTGGATGTTCTTTTCAAAGGATGTTTTAAGGATCTGCAGCCTAAAGAAGTAAAAGTCAATTAAAGTAGCTTTGTTACTATGTAAACATTTCACAAGTATCATGAGTACATCTCATTATTTGTAGTCTAATGGTACTTAAATGTGTGAATAAGTCTTAACATCATAATTGCTATTGGAGAATAGTTATGTTTTAATCTCTTTTTCTCATCTCGTCTATTATCCTTATTTTATGGAAGAGAGCAATTGCATAAAAAACATAGAAGGTAGCCTAATTTCCAGCTTCAATTTACATCAGAAAACAAATTTCAAAACATCACTGATGAAGCCTACTAACCTCTGTTGCTCATTTTTCATGAACGTACTTAAAGTATGCTTATGCTTTTTCCAAAAAGTCTGGAAAGAAAGATATTAACAGATGACAGCCAAAAGTAACTGGTATTTTCTAAACTAGAACTGACTACAATCTAATTTGAATACTATAACCTACAATTATAGGTTTCAGCGCAGAATAGGAAGTAGGTAAACAGTCACCTTAGAGGCTTTAAAACAAACAAACATAAGTTTGGTTGGCAGGATATGATGCTTCAGGAATTCTGTTTTCATGGAGCCAATTTCACCAGAAAATTTTTCACCAGTACATTTGTTCTAAGTTTCAAATAAATGAAAAAGTATGCCCACAACATTTTAAACAGACTTTTGATATAATCTAAGTGTAATTAAAAAAGAAAAAGGCCTCAGAGGAAAGAAATTTTGTTTTGACTTGAATACTTCTATATCAATTTTACATTACAGTATATAGCAGGCAACTGACTTGTTTCAGAACACAGCCTGAAAATGCAGGTCAATTGAAATAAGGTTCATGAAATGGCATAAACAACCCGTTAGAAGTAGCATGAGTTGTTTGTTCTAGGAAGAAAACCTAACAGTGACAGAAATTTTAACAGCGTAGCAGAATCAAATCCTGACATTTCAAATTCATTATTTGAAACTTGACTCATCTACAAGGAAGGCAAAGAGGTTTTTTAAAAATCAGAATTAATGATGTAAAGTGAAAGATCCTATGAGTAATCCATAGATTTCACAGGAGCTTGTTTTTCTCCATGATAAAGTAATTAAAAACAAACCAGCAATTCTTTCTCCATGTTGTTCAGGGACTGAGAATCTTTCTCAAAATTCTCAATTTCCTGAAGAATAACAAAATGAAATCTGTCCAGCTGCTTGAGCCTATTAAAAAAAAAAAAGAGAGAGAGAGAAAAGGTTACATTTAGAAGGCATTAATTGATTTTTAATTGTTTTAAGATAATTATTTCTTTACAGACCTGCATTCAAGAAGCTGTTGATTCATTGTTGTCAAATGTTGGTTGGCAGCTCTTAATGATTGCTTTGCAAAATGCTCCATTTTCCGTGAACGGCTCTGTAAAGGTATTTTAACATTACTTTCATTAGTTTTAACATTACTTTCAGATTAGTTTCAATTGAAGAAAATAGCAATAGTATCAAATAAAATAATAGGGGTTTCCCCCCCCCCCCTTTTTTTTTTTTTTTTTTTTTTAAATTTTACTATCCTTTTAGGAAAGGTTTTTTTTAGATAGAATTAGAAATACACTACTTGAAAAACAGATTTCCTGAGGATAGAGAATGTACACATGGAGTAAAGGTTGCAATCTTGCAGCTGTCTTAGGTGAACAAATGCATTGTTTTGGCTTGTGTTTTCCCTTTAGCATTTATGGGGCCGATAATTTGGAAAAAAAAATCAAAATACAGTATGCTCATTAGTTTAGATACATAGGATTGTATGAAATCATGCACAGGATAAAATTTAAAGCAGATGTGATGAAGAAAATCATTTGAATGTTAAGTGCATAAATGTAACCGAAAAAAGCTTAAAAAGCAACTTTAATTCTGTCATTTCTAAAAGCTCTACAATGCCTTGATTTTTTAATTTCTTTTTTAAGCAAATTCTGTAATGTAAGACAAAACTACTATTCATATGGACATTTAACCACATACATAACTAACACTGTACATAAAATGTCTTGCCTCAATTTTCTTAGTGTACTCTTTTTGGAGCTTCTGACATATATCAACAGTTGAACAACCAGGTTCCCAGATGTCCACATCCAAAGCAGCTGTATCACTTACAGACACAGTGGACAAATTTTCGTATGCTGTAGTGATGAAAAAAAAAAAGATCATCATACTTTATACCTACATCATACTTCAGAGTGAAGTATCCTATGTGTAGTTACAACAGGGCTGTTTTTAAAAAACAGATTAATTTTCCCAAGTAGACAGCTGAACCAGTTCTATTTTCATATCAATTTCTGTCTATTAAAAAGGAAATAGCTTATAAATATTTTGCATATTTTTTTGAAACTTAATATGTTTTTATGGATATTACCTTCTTGGATTGAAACTAAGTTACACTATTGTCAAACTTTTCCACAACTATAATCAGCTTTTATTTCATAATTAACCTCTGTAAGTAACAGCTTCATCTGTTTTAAATAACTTTCTAGGCTGTAACTTTATTCTTCTGCTTCTTCTCTTTTCCTCCTCTTTGCTTGTTTCTGCTTCATCAGAATGGCTTTCTGTATCACGCTGATACTTTCGTTTAAGAAATACACGTGAAGTCGGCCCTTAAATAAATGTGAAAAAAAGTTTCATTTTAGAATTATTTGGAACAATGGGATCAGAAGATGAAAAGTTTGTTGGCCCTCTGGCTCAAAATTCTACAATTAAACCATTAAACAAAAAAGAGCACTGCATTTATAGAGGGCATGTTCAGATGATAATGACCACTTCATGTACACGAACAGAATTTCAGTAAATACAGAACTCTTTTTGACTCATGCAAGACTTCTCTTTTATTAAAGAGATTCACTATCAACCCTATATTCCTGATAACACTATTACTGTTTTCTTTTCCCCCCTCCAGTATCAGTGAGAATGCTTCTTGATCTACTACTTTCTGAAGAGAACAAGCACTCTTTACAGTAAGTGCATTTTGGAGCTCAAGTTTCAGTTTTTGGAGGGTACTTAAAGCAGAGAAAACATGAAAAAAAAAAAAATGAATGGTATTGAAAAGATATAAAGAGAAACATGGCACAACCCTTTGAATGTTCTGTGGTGAATAAATGCTTTTCTTAACCGATACAGTCACACAGACAAAATCTTTTGCCTTAAATTAAGCGTTTGTACCTGACTCATGTGTAGGGCCAGAAGGTTCTTGACTCCAAGAGTGTACTTCACTTCCACTGGACACAGATACTGGAGATAATTCCTAAAAGAAATAAACAATCATAGGAAAAAGACAAATAAGCAATAAGAACTAATGACTACTTGCAATAATACAGAAACATTATTTCCCAGCTAAGTCAATAGCACTTTATTCACCAGGAAAAAAAAGAATACAAGAAATGGGTTGAAGGTGTAGAGTAGTTCTGTTTAATTTGCCAACGCTACAACAGGTGTTACATTAAGTAATACATTACTGTACAAACTGAGAATGCACTTTCCTACCTCAAGAATTTCTCCATTCAAGTGTCACAATTGTGAAATCTATGACAGATATTTTATCATTCACATTGAAAGTCAAGATGAAAAAATACCTATATTTTTAAGATATTTGTATAATTGGATATGTTGGGATACAATTCTTTCTTTATGTCCGTATGATAAACATCTCTTAAGTTATTTCAAATATTTAAAAATTAATGAGTAGTACTGTTGTGGGACGAGTATTTTTCAAGGAAGTCACAAGTAAACATTATACCTAGTGCTTAACATTAAGTAAGGAAAATACATTTGATGAGATCTTAGGGAAATGTAAAGTATATAAAACACATGAAAAGCAGCAGTTTTTTTCTCAGTAACATACCTCTCCTTTATTTTTTATGACAGGTTTAATAATGTCTTGTTGTTTTCCTTCAATAGAAATTTTGTCTGAAAAGCCATGTCTAAAACTTAAATTTTCATCAGCATCACATGTTTCAGATACAGATCCCTCTGTGTTTTTTCCACTGTATGTTTTATGTGGGGTTATTGAAGTTAAGTTGAGCTACGCATTAACAAATAAAAAAAAAACATTATTGAAATGAGATCTACAAAAGCATTAAGACATGTAGCAGCTGAATGGAATAACTTCAGTTAAAATAACTGTAAAGTAACTTCAATATTCTTACCAAATATGAAGCAGTTAGAACTGGTGAGAAACTTTTTTTTCCAAATGTTAACTTTTTAACAGTCATTTCAGGAGACTGGTTTAGATGCATATTTTGAGTATTCTTCTTTTGTAGACAGAGAGTACTGGTAGAGATTCCTTTCTCAAAGTTTACTGTTTCCTTTTTTTCTGGTGTTGACTTCTGAAGACCAAGTGACCCCTCACTAGAAGTATGGTCTTGAGTAACACATCCCTCTGATATTCTCTCAGCACCTAAAGAACAATTTCTTAACTTTCAGCATGAATGAAGGAAAAAAAAAAAACCAACTTGCTAAAGCCCCATACTGCTGACTGTCCTTAATCTAGGTGTTTACCAGTCTCAGGTGGGGGAAATTTTACTCCACTTATTGGTATAATTCTTGCCACACTGCACTTTTTCCATCTCCCACATTATTTTAGCTGTTTAGCAGATTAATTCTAACAGCCTACTTTCACTTACACAACTATAAAATGTTAATATCAAACAAGTGTAAAAATCTATAAAAGAGTTAATGACATTAACACATTTTCTTAAATTAAGTAGCATACACACTGATTTAGGAGACGTCATTTTAAAGTCATGAAATAAATGTAAAATTGTAGTACTGTGTTAATCTTCATTTTAACTACCAGCACTTGCTATGGTGTTTCTATAAATTAAAATCAAAATGCATACATCTCATTGTCTCTAGAGACGCAGGACTCTCAGGTGAAGGCATTTCAATTTCCTTTTGTTCTGTAGAGTTCTTTGATTTAATAAATGCTTTATTTACACAGCTTGCTACTGTCTTTGGCTCCAAATTCTGCAGATCCTCCTGATGATTTCCATCTTTGTTTTTCTCATTCACACATTTCTATTAAAATAAGGAGTCAATATAAACATTACTTGTAAACATACATATAGGTAAAGAAAAAAATATTTTTATGCAGTTGAACAAACAAAAGATCCAAAAAGGAATATAATTAGGAAGGGCATCAGCTGCTCTAATGTCAATATGCATTGAATTAGCATAATTCAGTAGCCAAGTTTCTATTCTTACAAAGTTCTGAACAATTACAGACAAATCCTGATGATTCAGAATTCAACAGGCTTTTCCATGTATATTGAAATGCGATGTTGAACGAATGAATTGGTTTTATTTAGCACTCGTCACCACTTCATTAAACTCTATTTAGATTCTCAACAAACGTATGGACATACCCCCTCTATCAATTCAGTATTTTCTATTGCATACAGAATTGGCATAGCATTATCAAAATCACATCATATCAAAGACAGCTCTCAGGCTTACTCAAATCTCTCATTTAAAGTACACACATTTTCAAAAAAATT
>JAOWBP010052446.1:15241-34144 GCA_028571105.1 Tragopan temminckii
TAATTATTGATCAGACCAATTATATAAAGACTGGTCTTCAACCATGGTTATTTTATAGTCAGTTATGATCAGATGACTGTTGTGTGAAGACGTATTGAATAAAAAGTGTTTAACACTATTGTGCATTTTTATAGTGTGATTACTATTGTCATATTTTGCTTTGTTTTGGTTCGTCATAGAATTTCAACAACTTTATTTTTTTCAAATTAATTTAAAACAAATTTAAATAATTAATAATCAACATTTATAAACATTTAAAAACACTTTTTGATTTTTTAACCAATTGATCTTTGATGTCTTGAGGTATCTTGGAGCAATAGCTGTCGTGTTCAGTTTTGGAGAATGATGCCAGGACACCGAGTTCATTTGTAAAGTTTTCATTTTTCCAATAAGTCAATTCATTGCCAATGATATCTGTCAAGCGACCACCAAGACTATGAAGGATTGCTTCCGGTGCACAAGTGTCCCATTTTTTGCATCCTCGACTTGCAAAAACATATGCATGAGCTTTGCCTTCGATCACTTGAAGAACTTTATTGCCAGCACCTCCAACTCTTAGAACATGATCCGGCGTGAATGCTTCCACCGATTTATTAATTAGTTCGTTGCTATGTGATCGAGTAGTTGTCACGATCATTTTACCAGATGGTGGCAATTTTTTTACAATGCCAAATGCTCCAAGACCATTCAATCCCCAAATTGTTCGACCAGGAATGGCAGAGGATTGTTCCTAAATATTTTCAATTAATAAAATAGTCAAAATTTGCATAAATAATTCATACATTGTAATTGAAAAATGGTTGATGAATGACGCCACCAACAGCTTTTCCATTAATTGAAAGGCCAATCAAAATGGTAACATGATCCATGAAACCTTGTGTAAATTCTGATGTTCCATCCAATGGATCAACCCAAATGACAATATCTTCTTCGTTGACGTTTTGAAATTCCACCGGACAATTATGTGATAAAACACTTTCGTCTTGTTTGTTGACAATCCAATCAACGGGGACTTCATAATTTATTCCAAGATTCTAAAAGATATAAAAAATATTAGGTATAAATGTACTTGACAGAAAGCCAGTTTCTAACCTCTTCGCCAATGACCGAAATCTTTGGAAATCTTGCTGTTAATGATTTAACAATACATTTTTCTGAACTACGATCAGCTTCAGTTTGAAGATCATTTATACCCTGAAAAATATTCAAGTAAATTTCAAAAAAAAATTAAATTTAAAAAATCAATACCTTATCAACAATATTAAGATTTCCTTTTTTAAGAATATCTCGAATAATCGAGCCAGCTTTTTCTGATATGCAAACCGATGATGAAATGATTCGCAAAATTAATGAAGCATTTTTATGCATTTTGAATAACAACAGCGAAAAAATCAAAGTTAAATAGAACACAATATGGTTTGATCAAAGACAAAGGATTAAACAAAATTAAAAAAGAAAATCTAAATAAAATATTAATAAAATTAATTTCTTCTCTACAATTAAATTTAATTGATTAATTGATGATAGTGAGGATAAAAGAAAAAACATCGAAAAAAATTTTTAGTGAAGAAGAGAGAGGGAGCTAGAAAGGAAGAGTCAACGACAGCTGTTGTTGTTGTTGTTTTGTATTGCATTTTATTTTTGGTGAGCATTTTGGCCAAAAATGATAAACACACAGCACCGCGCATCATAAACACACGTCTTCCAAATTCCAAAAAAATATATCCTCGTTAAATAAAGAAATTGTTTGTTAACAAAATTAAATTTAATAACCGAATTAAAAAATAATCAATCATGTGGTCAATATTTTCTCGTGATCCATCAAAAGATTTTGGTTATGAAATCAATGAACCAGTGTTTAATGATGAAAAATCATCTTTTTGGATTCTTCATAAAGGAAAGAAAAAGGTTTGAAATTATTTTTTAATTTTAATTTTTTGTGGTTAATTATCTTTTTTTGCTGATTAAGGCCACTGGTGAAAATGTATCGATATTTCGCTATGAATGTAAACCAAATGAAGAATCATATCTTGAATTGGCAAAAAATTCTTTAAAAAGATTAAAAACATTACGTCATCCATCGATATTAACCTATTTGGATTCATTAGAAACTGATAAATATATTATCATCGCTACCGAATATGTTGAACCATTAAATTGTTTTCTAAATCAAATGTCATCATGGTCAGAACAACAAAAAGAATCAGCACTTTCTTGGGGAATATTATCCGTGGCTAAAGGACTTTGTTTTCTCAATAACGATTGTAAACTTATTCATGGTTGTCTATCGTTAAGTTCAATATTCATCAACAATTCTTCTGATTGGAAAATTTTTAATCTTGAATATTTAACTAATATTGGAGCCAGTCAACCAGCTAAAAATTTTTATTTTCATAAAATTTATACACCGCCTGAAGTGGTCGAGTATCGAACAACAAGTGATAAGCAAATTGATAGCTGGGGATTAAGTTGTTTAATTTGGGAAATATTTAATGGTTCATTATCCGATCAATCTCAATTGAAAAATACAAAGAAATTACCAAAAAAGCTTATCCCATTATATTCTGCATTGAATCGTAATTCATCCAGGTGCCTTATCCAAGATTTCATTCAAAAAGGCCAAGAAAAGAATGGCTATTTTGCGAATCAATTTATTGATACAATGAAATTCTTGGAAGAAATCCAAATCAAAGATACAATCGAAAAGAATCGTTTCTTTTCTAATCTAAATAATCTTCTGGATTCATTTCCCGTTTATTTTTGTAAAAACAAAATTTTACCTTTGGTGATAAATTCTTTGGAATTTGGTGATGCTAATACACACAGCCTAGACTTGTTGATCAAGGTAAGTAGTCTTTTGTAATTTGGTGTTGTTTTTATCATTTTTAAAATTTCAAATGAAATTAGATTGGTAAATCATTAGACGAAAATGAATACCAAAAGAAAATTATACCTAGCCTCGTAAAACTATTTTCAAGTAAAGATCGCTCAATTCGATCCAAATTATTAAAAGAGGTAAAGTTTTGCTTTAAATTTTTTAAATTTAAAATTAATTTCTGTTTTTTAAGATTGAAGAATATATTGATTATACTTCGACAAGTTCTGTAAACGAACAAATTTTCCCTTACCTTGTCCATGGGTTTTTAGATTCAAATCCAGTCATTCGTGAACAAACTGTAAAAGTAAGTTTACATTGTTTTGTTGAATATTATAAATGTTTATTGAAATGTTGCCATGCAGAGCATCTTCCATTTGGCTCCAAAGCTGAATCAACAAAATCTAAATGACGAAGTTATAAAACATTTTAGTAGAATTCAAATGAAAGATCCTGAAGGTGGAATACGAACCAATACGATTATTTGTTTAGGAAAAATTGCAGCTCATTTACAACCACAAACAAGACAAACTGTAATGTTGCCATTATTTATGCGATCAATGCGTGATCCATTTCCGCCATCACGAATAGCTTGTATTCAATCGTTGTGTGCCACACAAAATTTCTTTACACTTCAAGATTGCACTTCGAAAATCATGCCAACACTTTGTTTGATTTTGATGGATCCAGAGAAACAAGTCCGAGATCAAGCGTTTATTGCATTAAAAAATTTCATTGTCAAAATTGAGAAATTTTCAGAGAATCCTGCTTTGATTGAACAAATGGAAAGCGAAATTAATCAATCTGGTTCGAATGTTTCATCTAAGTTTACTAGTGGCCTAAGTTGGGCTGTTAGTTCGTTAGCAGCAAAATTGACTCGTACAAAAGTGGAAGGATCCGACCAACCAAACAATGAAACACAAAGCAATGAAAAGAAGATTATTAATCAAGAAGTTCAAAATAAAAATCAACCAACAATTAATAATGGCGAACCAAAAGATAAAGAAATAAAATCTTCAAAGAACAACAATAATACATTGAATACTGATGGATTAGGACCGGATACAGATGGTTGGGATGAAGATAATTGGGAAGATGATTTATTGAAAGAATTCGATGATGTCAAACCACGAACTAGTGACATACGAACGAACACAATTGTCCATTCAAACACCAATAAGACATCAACAGCATCAAATAAAAATTCAACAAACAATTCCATGCTTAATGATGGATGGAACAATGATGATGATATATTTGGTGATGGTGACGGGTGGGATGATATTAAACCATCAAAAACAACTAATAGTTCTGATACTAAAATCTCCACTACCACCAGATCAAGAGCAATCGCTGATGATAATAAATCATCATCATCACTATCATCTACTACAACAGGAGTTCAACAACGCCAAAATGCTGGCTCAACAAAACCCAAAAAAGGACCAATGAAATTGGGAGCACAAAAATTGAAAAAATCTTTCGATTAATTTAGGATCGTTTTATAATTAAAAAAAATTCTTTATAATTTAAAAAAATAATCTTATTTCCATTGGATCGTACATATCAATGGCAAATGATCGGATGGGATTTTTTCATTAGGAAGTGCTGTTTCTTTGACAACGTCTTCGTGATCGGGCATTGGAACAACGTTCAATATTGTCATTTGCTCATGATCATAGAAAATATAATCTAAACATCCTTCAAAATGTTGTGCGAAATGAGTATAACGAGGATATCCGCATGCACTTTGAAAATTTAAACCATGTTTTAAATTGAAATCTTTGATGATTTCCATTTCATCTGCAATATGTTCAAATTATTTTAATATTTTTTAAATAAATTAATAACTTACTGCTTTGAAAATCTTCTAATGAAGAATCAACTTGTTTTGTTAGAATCAATTTGCATACACCAAATTCTGGTGTTGAATTAAAATCACCGGATAATATGACAGCAATTTTCGTATCTAAATTATTTTTATTAAATTGATCCAATTTGAATTCGATGTATTTTAATGTGATGAATGATTGAAATAATCGAATATGATCAGCATCATCTTTTGAATAAAGATGCAAATTGCATAATAATAGCCTTCGGTTGTCGATGTTGGATTCTAGCAAAATCAATTGAAAAGTGTTT
Source organism: Tragopan temminckii (assembly GCA_028571105.1). Lineage (NCBI taxonomy): Eukaryota > Metazoa > Chordata > Aves > Galliformes > Phasianidae > Tragopan > Tragopan temminckii. The sequence goes on from JAOWBP010052446.1 coordinate 20,259, forward strand.
TTTAGTTTTTTTATTCTTTCCATTAAATTTTGATTTTCATTAATTTTATTTTTCAAATCGGAAAACATTTCCGAGTTTAACAATAAATCAGCATGCGTATGTGCTTCCTGTTCAAGACATCGAAATCTAGATTGATTATAAAATATGCAAAGACCTTCGGAATTCATTTCTTTCGATACAAAATATGATCCGTGATTAATTGTACTTAATAATATTGGTTGAAGTGCTTTCTCATAAAATATTGAATCCAATTCTTGAAGAAAATAAATATCACTTCGATAGCTGAGCAATTCTTTGATTATTAAACATTTTCTATAATCAAAATTTAGATAACAATTTTTACAATAAGAATATAGGACATCTCTAGAATATTCTGAATCGGCATAGAGATCGGCTAATAGATTATAAGAAACGATTCGATATTGATTTGGTTGTAATTCATTTTGACAATGTTTGGCTCTTTTTTCAAATGGACAATCTACAGGTCCCTTTTGGATTGCTTTCTCTGATATGGCTTCTTTTGTGATTCCTTCATTTTCATTTTGATTTCGAGGGGTACAAACAACTTTTAAATAGCAACCAATATCTTCTGTTTTCACTTGATAACAAAATTCATTTGAATCATTCAAAGGAATCCATTCAATTTTATCCTTACTCTTGAACCATAAAAATTCACTATCAATAATATTTCCATGGACAATATCTAAAATGGGATATGTTGGATAATCACTTAGGATAATTTTTGGCAATCTTAAATCCAATAAGTTTGGTTGATTTATCTTTATGTTGTAAACATTTTGATTGATATGCATTTGAGAACCATCGAGCCAAAAATCTTGGTTCTGAATCTTCAAATCAACTGGTTGTCCTTCTTTATAAAATTCCAATTTAAAATCCTCATAATCTTGTTTATTATTTGAAGATTTTTTATCCTTATTGGTCTTGAAGGCTTTTTGAAGATTTATTTTAATCCTTTTAACTAACACTTCTAAACATTCATCTGGCTGTCGTTTCAATGTAAACAAACGATTTTCATATTTAAACAAAATTAATAAATGATTGCTGTTTTGTTCATCTTCCTTATCATCAGATGATAAAGAATTATTTGTGTTGAATAGCACATTGCAAAGTAACATTTTTAGAATTAAAAATAACTCAAAATTAAAATAAATTTTCAAAAACAAACAAGCAAAAATCAATACATGTGTTGTATTTTTAGTTTGTTACGTACATTATTGCTGAGCCACATATTTGTGTTTGATGCAGCATGTGTTTTTGTTTGGGTGTTTTTTTCGATTCAAATTGTTTATAAATTAAAAACCATTATTAAATTTAATTTTAATTTTGATCTATTAAATTAGAGTATAGTGAATTTCTAAATTTAAATCTAAATCAACTAAATTTAATTTCAAAATTTTGCGCGAATATCATCTACATTAATTTTGTTTTCTCTTTTGATTGTGAGCGCAATCTCAAGATATCTCAAGGAAATCAACTACAGTTTTTCTTCTTTTCGTGTAATGTTGAATAATAATAACCGTAATAAAAATCATCATCGTGAGAGTGGCGTAATCATATCCAGCAATGCAAACACCACCAATGTCAACAACAAAAACAAGACAAAAAATCAACATGAAGAACAGAGCAAGAGGAGAAAACAGAGGTCCCCGATAAATAATACGATTATTAAAACGACGACAACAACTTCTAATGAATCATCTATTAATAAAAAAGATTATGATAATCTTAAAAACGTTGACGATCTTGAAATCATAGCAGATCATAATCAATCATCATCAGCTGAAACAATCATTTCATCTTCATGTCAAAAATGCAATCATTTTGATCAATTTAATCATAATTCAAATGTTGAACAATTACAGATTTGCCTCTGTCGATTAGAATTGAATACCCATATTTTACCCGAACATCGTCTTTCACGAATGTTGTTCGAAAATCCAGGTCATTATTTTTTTAAATACTTTAAAATGGATATTTTTTTAACTTTATATAAAAAAAATCTCTAACAGGCCAAATTTACAATTATTTAAATCGATGCCGTAGATGGGTCCAAGTATGGCGGCCAAAGGATCCGTCAATGTTAAAACAATATCAAGAATTCTCAGTGACCACATACAATATTCTATCACAAAATCTTCTATTGAATCATCTTTATCTATATCAAGATAACAATAGATCGGATTTAGAATGGCTGGAACGTAGCAATCGTTTAAAAAAAGAATTGATAGAATTAAATTCCGATATTTATTGCTTACAAGAAGTTCATATGGAAAATTTTCATAGCACAATTGCACCATCAATGAAAAAAAGAGGATATAAGATAATATGCAAACAGAAAACAGGAGAAAATCTTGATGGATGTTCAATTCTTTTTAAGGAGAATAAATTTCAATTACAAGATTCTTTAGAAATCGAAATGAACCGTACCGATATATCTAAGCTATTGGACAAAGAACAAATCGGCTTAGCTGTTAAACTTCGACCATTGGCCAGGTCAACGGACACCAATTTAATAGTGGCCAATACGCATTTGTTATTTAATCCAAGAAGAGGTGATATCAAACTGGCTCAATTAAGGCTACTATTAGCTGAGATACAACGTTTTGCTGTAAATAAAAAATCATCAAGTGATCCAAATGAAAAAAGTCCCCGTGAATTGGAATATTCACCAATAATTTTATGTGGTGATTTCAACAGTGAACCAGAAAGTCCACTAATACAATTCATAAAAAATGGTGAAATGGATTTTCAAAGCATAAAATGTGGCAATATATCTGGTCAAAGAGATGGTATTGATAATGGTCGTTTCATAAGTCAAAATGATTTACTTATGAATGGTATCGATAAAAATTCATGCTTTACAAACACTGCCGAGGAAAATTCTAAAAAAGAATCCAAACTTGAAGATTACGATTTAACTGTAAAGCATGTTTTTAAATTTAAATCTGCCTATCCATCAGTTGATGATTTCAACTTGAAATTTGTTTCCACATCAACATTTTATGATTGTGGCTTAGTGGATTATGTGTTCTATAGTGATAAACATAAAAATTTACGTTTTGGGGCTTTCAGAAGATTGTTAACTAGTAAAAATTTAAAGAAAATAGGAAATCTTCCCAATTCTATCTTGGGTTCTGATCATATGTCATTAAGCGCCAAATTTTACATAGATTGACTTTATTTTTTGGTTTTTATTATCACCACCCAAAAAAATAATAATCGTAAGTGCATATTTTGTGTTAAAAATAATTGTTAAGTATTTTCATCTTTTGTAAACTTTCATTTTGATATTCACCACCAAAATGATTCCAATGATTAAGAAGATGGAATAAAATGTATAAATCTTCTCTCCTTTTGAAAAAAAGATAAATTTTAAAAAAATCAAAAAATCTAAAGAATGATCACAAACCTTTTGTATCCTTGTTTTTGTGGAATTTTTTGGTAATATTCTTTATAAAATTTGGAATTAAATCCGCCAAATAGTTTGGCAATGGCAAAGTCAAATTCGGAATGTCCATAGAACGATGCTGGATCGAATATAACTGGTTGATCATCTACTTGTCGAACGTTTCCTGACCATAGATCTCCATGCAACAATGATGGTTCAATTGGTTGCGTAATATCAGTAAAAAATTTATCAATTTTAAGTTGTAATTCTGACCAATATTCAATGATTTTTCTATCTCCATAATTTTCAATCACTAAATTAATTTGTTGTTCCAAACGGTTTCTGGCATAGAATTCAATCCAATTATTATGCCAATCATTATTTTGTGGAATTTTTCCGCAACAGGTCATCGTATGAAAACCAAATTGATCAACATAATCTATTTTTTCAACCAAATCTTCTGAAATAATTAGTTTAATGTCTTTTTTCATGGTTAAATCAGTATCAGGCAGTTCAGATTTTGGAGGCTTTCCTATCCAAGATTCAAGACGTTTTTGTTTTTTACCCAAAACCGAATTGAATAAATGTAAATCAGCCATATCGGAACCAAGTTTTTCCCAATTAGACACCGATTTCATATTTAAATATTCCATGACTAAGGCACCGCCATTATTTTTTGGATCAGCAATAACGAAATGTGGTTTAGGAACGCGAATGGTTTTCGTTTCTCCTATTTTCTCCAATGACATCATTTCGCCATGAAACATTGGTAAAGCAATATCTTCAGAATTCAATTTAACAAATATAATTCCATCGTCAGTTTCAAAAGAAACACCTAAAATTTGATAAAAATTATCGTCATTAAAAAAATCATGTTCGAAGTTCAACCAAAAAACATTATTGACCAAACCATCGTTAATACATCCACCGCTAAATGATTTTTGGGATTTGGAAAATTTTTTTGTGCCCAATCGATCTTGAATCTCGCTATAGATATCCATCTTGAAAAAAATTTAATTAAATATTTTTAAACCTAAATTAAAATAAAACACGTGTGTTTGAAAATTCATTCAAAAAAATTACGTCGTTATAAACACACAAACCCAAACACCTAAAAATTCACCCAAGGTAGAAATAGAACAAAAGTTCAACATTCTTGTATTGAAGAATAAAAATTTTTGTTCGTTACTCATTTATTCAGTGTGTTTTGATTGATCGTTGTTTAACAATGACCATTATCAGGTGACCATTCATTATCAAACAAAATGGGTGCTAATACATCTAGCCAACAATTTGTTGGTTCATCATCAACCATTTCCGATTCAAAAAGTTCTGTTTCGTTTGATTCTACTGTGGTAAACACGTGTTCAACATCATCAAGTGCCAATAACCATCATTCAAACGGTGGCCTATTTCTTCAAAGTTCCAATGAATCTTCCATTAATTCTATTGGTTTGATATTTCAATCAAAAGATCGTAAACTTAAAAAATTAAAACAAAAAATCAAAACCAAACTTAAAAAAGGTTCCAATCATTCACAATTGTTTCAAGATTTTGCCAATACCTTGTCCACTAATGAATTAGCACAAATTTATGAAGAATTTAGAATTGGATTTTTTATGAAAGAATTATCATTACATGCCGAAAGTGCAAGACCAATTGCATCAACAATCAGAAATGATCTAAGCGAATTATATGATCTGAAACATAATAGTGATATTACACTTGTTTATAAAGGTGTTGATTTTCCTGTCCACAAAGCCATTGTTTGTGTTCGTTGTCCATATTTTCGTGAATTGCTTGGCAAAAAAGAACAAGGCAGTGTTGTTCCAGTTAATCTTGACATTAAAGGCCTTAGAGTGGAATTATTCAATGATTTACTTAAATATTTGTATTCCGGTGAATTGGCTGGTTCATATGATCCAAGAAGTAATTCAGCTTCATATGAAGCATTGATTCGTATCAGTCAACAATGTGGTGTACCAAATCCATTATCACATGATCTAAAGCATTTGTTAGAGACCGGAATTTACAGTGATGCATCACTTTGTTTTCAATCAGCATCGAATTTAGATTCCACCAAACCTTCTTGCAACTGTTGTGAACAAACTGAATTCAGTTGTCATCAAGCCATATTGAGCGCCCGGTCTCCATTCTTCCGGAATGTCATTTTAAGACAAAAGAAACGAAGTGCTACATTGCAAAAGAATATTTTTTCACAACGAATGAAGATTACATTAGATGAATCGATTATACCTCGACGATTAGCGCGAATATTGTTGCATGTTATGTATAGAGATTCTGAAAATCTGTTGAACCTTTTACAATCTTCAATGTGCAAATGTCGTGCCAGCACCTCCAATCAAAAAGATAATCAAAATTCAATTGTTAAAGAAGTAATGGATTTGTATGAAATTGCTCGTTTCTTAGAGATTGATTTTTTGGTGCAAAGTTGTGAAGATATGATTATTAGCTTTATGAATTTGGATACATTGATTTTGATATTGAAATGGAGTGAACAACCACACGGTTCACCTTGGGTCAAAAGACAAGCTTTGACTTTTTTAAAGGAAGAATTTTCAACCATCATTTCTTCATCATCATTGTTGTATACATTGGATTACAGCCATCTGAGAGATGCACTCAAATCAGATTTTCTTGAAGCCAGTGAATTGGACATTTTAAAATCATTGGTCAAATGGGCAGAATTCCAAATGACCAAACAAGTTGAAGAGAAAGAACCTAATCTGTTATCATCGCATAGTCTATCAAGAAAAACAAACAAGAAAAAAGATATTGATGATGCGAAACTTCGTGAATATTTAGAAGAATTAATTGAAATGGTTCGCATTGGACACATTTTGCCAATTGATTCAGAATTCTTATTAAATTCAGCTAAAAGAGGATTGATTGAATTGTCTCCATTCATGTTGGAACGTGATTCGAATCGATGTTATTTAGCTTGGTTACGAAATAATGGTTCAAATGCTCATTTCATCAAACCTCGTTTCTTTTCTGTTTATTTTGAAGAATGTAAAGCTATACTCGAAGAACGTTTAGAACGACAAATTTCATTGGACGATAATGTGGAAAATTTTATCATCATTAAAAATAAGCAAAAATGTTCAACTAATCTAATTTCAATACCAGATAATCTGTATATGATCGATCCGAAAATTCAAATGGCCGAAAGTCTTATTTCTGATTCTGATATTGTTCCGAATTTGAATACATTTCCAAATTTTCATTTATGTTTCACATCTTCTGCCTCATCATCATCTGCCATTTGTTATGAAGAGATTGATAAATTTCACCGGCCACAAAATTTACCAGTGCTCGAGGAAAAGATTCAATTCATGATGAGACAACGTGAACAGGAACTAAGAACATCTCCATTTTGTGTTCGAGCATTACAGATCTCACATAGCCGATGTGAAGCATTGAAATTGATACAATTACGTGTGGTAAGAGAATTTGGTTTGCCTGATATAGCATGCGAAGTTTTACATTTGAAACAAGGAACATCATCAACATTACCTCAGCATAAATCATCTAAAAAACATCATCATAATGTTCCTCATCATAAAAACATTCATCAACATGAAGATGAAGATATGGGCACGGATGATATGATGGTTGATGATGATGATGTTGATGATAACAAAAATGTCGTCGACCATGTTGTTTGTGATAGAAATCTGATGCCGCCACCGCCGCCCAGACCAATCAACTCTAATTTCAGCCATAATCATCATCATATTCAACATCATCATCACCATCCGCCACCGCCGCCATCATCCACTACAACAACATCTAATTGTGATCCATTTAGCTATGATAGCGAACTCAAACTTGAAGATGTTTCCCAATATGAATTAGAAACACAGGTTTGTGTAATATTATTTTATTAAATTAACCTTTCTTTGAACCAGGATTTTAATTCTGAAGATATTGATTTTAATTAAATTATTTTTCCAAATTTTTTAATCAATTAAATTTAATTAAATCAATTAATAATGATTAATTCAATTAAATCTGATCAAATTTCACCACAAAAATCGATAACATAACAATATTAATGATTTTGTTTTTCTCTTATATTTTTATATCAGTTCTCCAGTACCGAATCACATCAAACGACATCTCATTTAAGCGATTATATTCCTGATATAGCGTTTATGGCCAAGGAGGTTTAAAAAAATCAATGTTTTTGCCAATAAAGAAAATATCATCAAAAAAAAACAAGATTGCCAATAATCATAATTTAAGTAATCAGCTCTTAATGTGCCATTAATTTTATGCCAATATTTTTTATTATATAAAAATCATATCCATGTTGTAAATATTTGCTTTTTTGCTGTGTTTTTGAACATTGAACATATCCAAACAACAAAATACGAACAAAACATCCAAAATGTCAAGCAACATGTTTAATGTTGTTTTATTAATTTTTTCTTTTGTTTTATTATTTAATGGTATGTGTTTTTTTAAAATTAAATTAAAATTAATTGTTCAATCCAATAAAAAAAGGGTTAAAATATCAAAATTTGATTTGATTGATTAATTTGATTATTTTTTCCAGCGAATGGTTGTTTGTCAGATACCTCGATCAAAACCGCATGTGTACCAAAATGGTATCAATCATCTAGTTTTGTATGCGTTTGTAATTCTACCGTTTGTCATTCATTTGAAGATATAAAACGAACATCACCATCCATTGTGACCAAATATGAAAGTGATCAAGAAAAATTACGTTTTGAAAAAAGTCAACTTCATTTTAGTAAACAACAACAACATAATGATAATTTAAATAAAAAACATTCATTCCAAAGTGATGATGGACAAGTGGTCTTTTTGAATCGTAATGAAACATTCCAAAACATTATTGGTTTCGGTGCTGCTTTCACCGATTCTACTGGTATTAATATTTTGAAATTAAAACCGGAACTTTCCGGTAGAATCATTGGAGAGTATTATGGTAAACAAGGTCTTCGATATTCGATGGGCAGGGTACCGATCGGTGGAACAGATTTCTCAACCAAACCATACACTTATGATGATTTGCCTGATGGACAAGAAGATTTTGATTTAGAGCATTTCAAACTTCAACCAGAAGATTTTAAATACAAAGTTTGGTGTTTCTTCTGTTTCATTTTTATCAAAATTAATTATTAAATTTAAACTTAATTAGATTCCATTTGTGGAGAAAGCTAAAAAGATTAGCTATCATCAAAATATAAAATTGTTTGCTTCACCATGGAGTCCACCAGCTTGGATGAAAACCAATAACAAATTATACAGCGATGGCAAAATCAAAGGTCAACCAAATGGAACCTATTATAAAACATGGGCCAAATATTTTGTCAGGTTGGGTTTCAAAGCAAATCAACAGGTGTTTGATTCATTCATTTAAAAATGATTTGTATAGATTTTTACAAGATTACGAAAAACAAGGAATCAATTTCTGGGGAATGACCATCCAAAATGAACCATTCGATGGAACAGTGAAAAATTTCTCGTTCAATTGCAATGGAATGCAACCACAAGATGAACGTGATTTCCTATTTGAAACACTTGGACCAATATTAAAAGAATCTGGTTATGGTCTTGATAAGCTCAAAATAATGATTGTAGATGATCAACGACCATTCTTAGAAGCATGGACAAATGTGATAATGGCTGATAAACGTGCTTCACAATATATTTCTGGAATTGCATTCCATTGGTACATGAACATGTACACATCACCGGATGTCTTGGATAAAGTTCATAAAAAATATCCAGATTATTTTTTGATATCAACAGAATCTTGTGAAGGATCTAATCCAATCACCGATAAAGAAAGAGTTTCAATGGGAAATTGGCAACGATGTGAAAATTATGCATACGATATCATTACGGTAATTTTGAAATCAATTTCCATTTCAAAATCAACAATTTCAAATTTTCCTTTCCGTAGGACATGAATCATTACACAAATGCATGGATTGATTGGAATATGGCTTTGGATCCAAGTGGTGGTCCAAATTGGTCAAAAAATTTTGTAGATGCACCAATCATTGTAAATGAAACCGGCACCGAATATTATAAACAACCAATGTATTATGCATTGGCACATTTCACTAGATTTTTGGAACCAGGTTCAGTACGCATTGGCATGAAAACCAAAGGCGATTATTTGAATATGTTGGCAATGAGAACACCACAAAATTCAACAGTGCTTATTGTTTTGAATCGATATAAATCAATGGTACCATTAAAAGTATACGATCCAGAATATGGTTTATTGGTGGATCAGGTCAAACCACATTCAATACAAACTTATGTTTGGTATGATAATTAATTAAGAATCAAAAAACGGATGAATAAAATGAATTAAAATAAAAAACAAAATTTTTGATGATATAAAAAAATAACCTTTGATAAAAAGTGAACAAAACAACAACCAGAAGTCAAACAAGCAACAAAAAAACAGCTGATAAGAGACAAATTGTTTTGATGGTTTGATTTGGCTGTCGGTCACGTGATAGCATGTCTGTCTGTCTCTCTGTCTCTTCTTTGTATTCAATTTGCATCCTATCATCTATCATTTTGATGGTTGTTATGTTTGTTGTTGATTATTATGTTTGTTGATGATGATCAAATATAAAAAAAATAAATGAGAAAATAACTTTCACGCGTCCTTTGTCCTTGTGATGTTTTTGTTTTAGATTAAATTAAGAAGAAAATACCTGTGAATTGTTTATTTTTTGTTAATCAATTTAGTTAATTTTATTAATTTAAAAGTTAATAATTTTTTGATCCATTTATCACCTAAGTCAAAATAATGGTCTATTTATCTAATATTTTTCAACATGCTCAAGGTTTATGACCGAACCAATATTTTTCTTCTTCATTAGAAAATATTTTTTTTTGTTTTTTGTTTATAAAAATTCTTTTCCTGTATACAGAAACAAACCATCAACAACAACAAAAATTTGGTTTATCATTCATTAACAATTCTTCTTTGATAATAAATCACATTTCATCATCATTGTCGATGTTCATTAAAAATGCCGATTGTCATTCCGAAGTATGTGTGTTTTTTTATTAAATGAAAATTTTATTAATTAATTCATTGATAATTAAATCACTTTTTTAAAAAATTATAGTTCACTTATGCGATCAAACGAGCGGATCCGGATAAATTGCTTGAGATATTCAACCGGTTTGCCTCGGTTGAAAAGAATGGTCAACGTTTTATGACCAGCAATGATTTCATCCAAAAATTTCTTGGTTTATATCAAAATGAAGATTATAACCAAAAAACTGTCAACATTCTTGGTAGCATACTTGACACCTCTAAAGATGGGTAATCATTATTATCATTGATCTGATTTCCAAAATTATCTTTGTTTTTAGTTTAATCTCTTTTCAAGAATTTCAAGCATTTGAAGCCGTTCTATGTAAACCGGATGCCATTTATACGGCCGCATTTCAAATGTTTGATGCCAATGGATCCGGAAATGTAACCTACAATGAATTTGAAGATATCATCAAATGCACAACGCTTCATCATAAAATTCCGTTTGATTTTAAATCTGATTTTGTTCGTTTACATTTTGGCCAAAATCATAAACGCACCATTTCATTCGTTGAATTTTCTCAAGTGTTGCACGATTTTCATGAAGAACATGCTATACAAGCATTCAAATCACGAGATATCAATAAACAAGGAATCATTTCTGCTTTGGATTTCTCTGAAATCATGATCCATTGCAAAAATCATTTACTATCGGAAGATGTTCGACAAAATTTGGTGGCCGTAGCTTCATCCACTGCTGGTGGCCATCAAATAACATTTCCTTATTTCATTGCGTTCAACACGTTGCTCAATAATATGGAAATTATAAAACGGATATTCTTTTCTTTCACTGTTGGTAACACTCAATTAGAAATGACTAAAGAAGAATTCTTAGCCGCTTCACAACAAATGTCACAAATAAGTCCATTGGAAGTGGACATTTTGTTTCAATTGGTTGCACATTTGCGGCCACCTAATGGCAGAATTAATTACCAAGATCTTGAAAGATTAAGCCCTAAACAAGGAAGCGAAACAAAGATGGTATCTAAATTACCAATACCTATTGATGTCTCCAAACAATCAACTTCATCACCGGATGTTATCAATCGAAGTGTCGGAATACAAATATTAGAAAGTGTTTATCGTTTTGCGTTGGGTTCAATCGCTGGTGCTGCTGGCGCAACAGTTGTTTATCCAATCGATTTGGTAATTCACATTCCAAATGAAAAAATTATCAAATTGATTTTCTGTGTTTCAGGTCAAAACTAGAATGCAAAATCAACGCAGCGGCTCAGTTATTGGTGAATTGATGTATAGAAACAGTTGGGATTGTTTCAACAAAGTCATCCGACATGAAGGAGTATTTGGATTGTATCGAGGTCTTTTGCCACAATTGGTTGGCGTTTGTCCAGAGAAAGCCATCAAATTGACAATGAATGATTTTGTTAGAGATAAATTAACATCTGCTAATGGTGCTATTACAATTGGTGCAGAAATAATAGCCGGAGGATGTGTAAGTTTTAAATAGCAAATAGCAAAATATAGTGAATAATTTTTTTTATGACCGATAATGTTTTAGGCTGGCGCATCACAAGTGATGTTTACAAACCCTTTAGAAATAGGTTTTATTTTTTTACCGGAAATTTATCTTTCCTTCACACCTGAATAACATGTTTGTTTTATTCCAGTGAAAATTCGTTTACAAGTGGCCGGTGAGATTACTCGTGGTCCTAAAGTATCAGCTTTAGGTGTTATAAAAGAATTAGGTTTTCGTGGCTTGTATAAAGTATGCAGCGTTTTATTTTGGATTTTTTTATAAATTTATATTTGAATATTTTTTAGGGTTCACCTGCGTGCCTTCTTCGAGATATACCATTCTCGGCAATATATTTTCCTGCATATGCTCATTGTAAACTTAAGTTTGCCGATGTAAATGGCCATAATAGTCCATTTTCGTTATTGACTTCTGCTGTCATTGCTGGTATAATTCAAATGATTGTTTTTTGAAAATTACACTTTCTTTTAATTATTCAAAATCGACACAGGCGTACCGGCAGCATATTTGGTTACACCGGCTGATGTCATCAAAACTCGTCTTCAAGTTGCAGCAAGAGCAGGTCAAACCACATACAATGGCATTATTGGTAATTTGGCCACAATTCTTAGCAATACAATTTTAATATGAATCCGTCTTTTATAGATGCTGCCAGGAAAATCTTCAAAGAAGAAGGCGGATCCGCATTCTGGAAAGGCGGACCAGCCCGAGTGTTTCGTAGTGCTCCACAATTTGGTTTCACTTTGTTAACTTATGAAATTTTACAGCGAGCATTTTATATTGATTTTGGTGGACGAAGACCAACCGGTTCTGAAAAGGTTGTCACACCTAAAGCTGTTATCGAACCATCACAGAATCCAAATCATATAGGCGGTTATCAACTTGCTTTGGCAACATTCACGGGAATGGAATCTAAATTCGGACTATATTTTCCTAAATACAAATCAAATGTTTCTTAATTAGTTTCTTAAATTTGTTAAAATCGTTGGTTTTTTCTAATATTATTTGGAAATCGTTAAAAAATTTAAAGATTTAATACATACAATTTATCAATTTTATCAATCATCAGAATCAAAATATTTATCTTCTTGATCTCTTTCATATTCCTTGCTCAGATCAAAATCTGTGTTGTTGTCCACTTTGCCATAATCAAAATGTTCAGTATCTTTTCCATTTAAAAAATTCTGTATCATGATATCACGAAATTCATCACGCAACAATTGTTTTTCATGATCGGAAATTTTTTCTTTTAAATTATCGTTTGTCTCGATTTGGTCATCATCTTCACTTTCTTCTTCCTCTTCTTGAAATTTTTGTTCCATAATCGAGGTTTCCATTTCCATTTGAGCATGGCGTATTCTTTCAAACAAAAATGATGAGAATGCAATTCGATCATAGTTGTTGGCATAACTTGAACTTTGTAAATCACGTTTTTCATTTTCAGTCATATAACGACCGACCATTTGTTCAAACAAAAATGGATCTCTTGATTGCATTTCAGAATCAGAAAAATATGAACTATTCTTCAATAAATCTTGTAATGCTTGATATCGTCTATTACGCAATAATTTAAATCGAGATGATTGAATGTCATCTTGTAAACATTTCACCTGAATACGAACATCTTCAGATGGATCATTTTGAAAATATTCTAATTGATTTGCATTTAAAAATTTGCCATATCTTTGCATGAATTGTGATTTATTAGAATGAAGCAATTGTTCAATGATGTTTTTCTTTTCTTCTGTAGATAAATCTTCAGCGTTTAAAGATTGAAATTTAAAAAATGCATCTTTTTCTTTAGCGATTGTTTCAACAATTTGTTTTTCAAATTCTTTATCTTTATCAGATTTATCATT
>JAOWBP010052446.1:34244-56037 GCA_028571105.1 Tragopan temminckii
TGCATTTGTGATGATGGTGGTTGCTGTTGTTGAATGTTGGATGGATTAATATGTGGAGGTGGCTGTTGGGGATGAGCTTGTTGATTCATTTGTTGTTGTTGTTGTTGTTCAGGCGTTTGTTTGATTTGTTTGATACTTTCGGAAAGAATGTCATAAATAGCTTTAGCCGAACTGACTTGTTTTTTAATAATGTTTAAATAGTTTGCATATGATTTTGGAATAGAATTATCTGCCATTGGTTGTCCGTCCAAATGGAAATCATTAGATACTACAAAAGGTAGATAATTATGACTATCTCGAGATTGAATCGCACATTCCAATATTGTTCGCTAAAAAAAGTAAATTTAGTAATTTATTAATAATTTAAGGTTTTTCTGATCAATTTACCAAACATAATTCAATTTGATTACAAAGCGCCAAAATGTCTTCTAATGATTTTTCCAATTTTGGTGTTTGTTCTAAGTTCTTATTACTGTTAAATTAAAAATATTTGAAAATATAATTTGAAAATTGAAAATATTTAAAGTATAAATTTAAACATACAAATTATCCATTTGTGTATTATGATCGAGATTCATGGCTGATATCAGGAAGAAATTCCTGGAAGTCTCTCTAAGTGATGCTATTAAATCCTTTAGCCTTGGCACTTCATTCTGTGATGGAGCCATTTGTTGAGATTGGGTATTTTGATTGATGGTATTGGCGGTGGTTGGCGGATGTGGTGGTGGAGGATTGGGTTGAACTTGGATGATTTGAGGTGATGGATTACCAGGAACCATATTTGGACCGGCCATCATTTGAGGATTCATTTGAGGATTTCCCACAAAAGAAGGAGAGGGCACATTTTGATTGCCCATCGGACCCATTCCCGTGGACATTTTCTTTCAATTTTTTCTGTTTTTCGGTGAAATAGAAACAAAGAATTCAAAGAACCGAAATTCGACTCCAAACCGGATCAGCTGATGATTTGTAATTTTTTTTTTGGTAACAAATTTTATGGAAAGCATTTTTATTGACAAAAGAGTCATTTTGCTGTGTTGGTGTTTGGTGTTCTATTTTTATGATTTTATCGGCAATTTTTCCATTTTATTTTTTTTTATCATCTGCAAATATAGAACCATAAATTTAATATATTTCATAGATATGGATTCCAATAACTTTATACATCAACAATCCAATCCTAATCCACAAGCTTGGGATACATTAGATGAGCCAATTTGGACAACGATACATCGTGATCTGACCAATATCTACACAAAATTACATTATGTTTTATTACCAGTTTCTGAAACGGATGTTTACCATAACGTTTGCAAAAATTGGGACCTATGGGGACCATTTTTATTTTGTGCATTCATTGCTGTTACAGTGAATAATTGTGGAGCGAATTGTACTAGTTACCATCATTCAAATTTTTCATCAATATTCGTGTTAATATGGATCGGAATATTTATAATTTCTCTAAATTATCAATTGTTGTTAAAGAAACAATCATCGGTAACCGCTCAACAACAATCATCGATGCCTGATGATGCTGTAATCATATCAGCTCAATTACCAACTAAACGACCAATGTCAATATTTCAATTGTTATGTTTATTTGGTTATTGTTTGGCCATTCCATCCATTGGTATATTGATCATACAATTATCCAGTTTATTTTTTGAATATCAATTAACCACAGTGTATACTTATGAAAAATTCTTGATTGTTTTGATATTTTGTTTTATTTATCCAATATTATCTTGTGCTAGAATGTTATCTTCAAACATACCAAATGAAAAATATTTTCTTGTTATGTATCCAATATTATTATTTTTTCTTTCATTAAGTTTGAATGTTTATACATTTGTTTGATTTGTCAAATAGACTTTCCTGTATTTTCATTTTCCAATTATTAATAATGTATACACCAGACTGAAAATGTTTAACATTTTATATGCTAAATCATGATTTTTGTTTTCGAAAACATTTCTAATTGCTTCCAAGTAACTATCATCAACAATCATCATCAATCCATGGGTTTTTTTGATAATGTTTCGTTACTAGGCGGTTATTTGGTGGTTGTTAGGTGAGATGATGATTGTTTGTTTTTTCATCAATGGTTTCCTGCATGGAATCACGTTGATAACCTCGATGAATCATGAATGGTAAGTTTTATTTGTATTGATTGATTTTATATATCGGTTGTTTGATTGATTGATTTCAATTTTTTCCGCTCTAGAAAAATTAAAGAAAATGTTCGGCAAATGTCCATTTGGGACAATAGCATTTTACATTATATTTTTAAGTGCAACCATCATTAACATATTTTGTTTAGTTAAATTAACAAATATTTATTCATTGTTCAGCTATGAGTTACTTAAACAACATTATCTTTGGTAATATCTTATTGGATTGAATTAATTTGATTTTAATTAAAGTTTCCTTTAAAAAATAGGATCAAAGATTTAAATATAATATTCATCAGTTTTTATGTGTATACCATTATATTGATGACTTATAACCTTTTAGTATCATTTCGAATGACCACCTTATCGGCCATTGCTAATGATTCATTCCTTCAAAAGAAACGATCAACCGAAAGGATTTATTGTTTTGATTCTGGTGTTGTACAAAAACTTTTGTTCATAATAAATCATGTGACCATGGCAATATTGTTTACTGTAACACTTTTGATTACGATTGAATTTTTTGTGGTTTGGACTTTGATAAATTTATGCATTAGCGGATCGAATGTTATGAAAACATTACCACAGGATCCATTCCAAAAGAATCCAAGCCCCGGTGAACTTGGCCAATCATTGGATCTTCGAGAATTCAGTCCAATCATAAGACTTCGATCAAATGAAACACAATTATTATATTTTGATAATGACCGTCTTAAAATGTTTTGTGACGATTATGTTTCAATGTCATATCTGTACAGCATTATTTTATTCATATCAACAATCATAACAATATTAACTGCATTTTACATAAACATTCTGTTCATGTCAAACATGAGCAAAAATTCAACAAGAAAAAAATTAGAAGAGATAGCATTCCTATATTATAACAATCAAGAAATGCAAACACTTAATCATAGATAATCATTCATTTATACATTCGAAATGATCATGACAAAAAATCAAATTTAAATAAAATTAAAACCTAAAGTTTTTGACGAAATGTTAAGCGGTGACTTTTTCGGCTTTTTTCACTTTAACAGATGACGGTGATTTCTCTTTTGATTCGATGATGTTTTCAATATCATCCACGTCATATATCACTTTGATGACCAATGAACAACTCAAACAGCTGGCAACGATTTCACCGTTTAGTAAATCATCTTTTAAGATTGTAAACAAATCACCACATGGACAAGGGTAACTGAAGGTTTCCGTTTCTGGATCATAGTCAAAATCTTCGATTTCCACTTCATCGTGGTAAATTCCAGATTCAGCCATGTTTAGGTATATCAATATACTGAAGGTATTGCAATTTTAAGAAAAACAATTAAAACTAATCACAAAAAATAAAAGACGAAATGAAAAACATTGACGCGTGATGATGAAACGCATTTTGTGTTATGAATATGCAATAACAGAGACGCGCGCACGTGCACGCCTGCATGAGAAATATATTGCATCGTATAAACAGGGCATTTTAATGATTCGATGATTCATTCTTGATTAAATTTTAAAAATAAAATTTATTTTAATTACATTTTGTATTATTAAAAATCAATAAAGATCCTATTGCTAATATCATCAATTAGCCAATTTACAGATTCAAAAATATTATCACCAGTAATGGCGCTACATGGAAATATCTTCCAGTGATGTGATTTAATGCTTTCCAATTCCAGATATGTTTCAATCTCTTTCAATGAAAGTGAATTCTTAATGTCTTGCTTGTTGGCCAATACTAAAAGTGTGGCACCAATCAAACGTTCTTCAACTAGGATTTCCTGTAGTTGTCTTTTACAATCAGCCATACGTAAACGATCACAACTATCCACCACGAATATTAATCCATCTGTGTCTTCATAGTAATTTTTCCAATATGCTCGTAACGATTTTTGGCCCCCGACATCCCATATGTTTAGATTGTAACTGAAAATGTTCATTATTTTTTTAAAAGTTTAATTGATTAATTGAACCTTACTTTTGGTAAGAAAATGAATTAATCGTGAAGCCCAAAGTTGGTGAAACGGATTGAACGTCTTCATTTTTCAATCGTTTCAAGACAGTCGTTTTGCCGGCATTGTCCAAACCTCTACAATTAAACATTGCTGTTATTTATAAATACATTTCAAACTAAGACTTACAGAAACAAAATCCGGATTTCTTTTTCTTTTTGTTTAACTTTTCTGATGATTGAAAGCAAAACCATTTTTTGGTAAAAAGAATTCTTCCACAAGTGAAACTGTCAATCGTGGTGTGATACGTCTTATTTGAATGAATTCCGGTGGAATGAGTGTTTTGGCTCAAACAATGCGGTTTTGTTTTTGTGTGAGATTTATAAGCTGATTGAACAAGATTTTTCAATGTCTTCTCTCAAATGATGAAGCCAGATGAAGATTTAGATATCAAAGATAATTCCAAGATGGTATGTTAATTATTTTTAAATCACTTTTCATTATTAAATATCACTATATAATCAAATTATGTTACAGATTCAAATCTTAGAAGGATGCCGTTTGCAAGTGAAAATGAAATATTCCGATGATTGGCGTAAGTAAAAAAATCAAATTTTGAATTTTAATATTTTTATTAAATGGCTATTTTCTTGTTTAGATATGGCCGAAATAATAAGTATAAAGAAAAGAGAGGATGTACAGCTATACTACATACATTATATTGATTATAATAAGCGTTTGGATGAATGGGTCACGCAAGATCGTCTAGATTTGAAAAGTATAACATTTCCTAGAAAAGATGCCAAAGGAAGTGTTTCAGCCACTAATTTGTTGAAGAACGGTTCAAGATCGTCTTCACCAGATCGTGAAACCGTGTTCATTCAACAGTTTAATGTAAGTTTTCAAATTTAATGAACAATTTGAATTTATTTTTAATTTTATTACCTTTTTAGAATGTCGATTCTGAAGATGATCTGAATAAAAAAATACAGTCACGAAAAAGAAAACTAGAACCAAGCATACCAATACAAGAAGATCAAGATTCACAAGAATCAGCCATCAATTTACCAAAAGGCGCCAGCGGTGCTGTTATCTGTCCAAGTACAAGTGGTAGTTTATCATTGAACAATCACGATGATATCGTAACCAGAATCAAAAACATTGAAATGTTGGAATTAGGGAGACATCGCATCAAGCCATGGTACTTTTCTCCCTATCCCGTTGAACTGGTTTCCGAACCGTGTATATATCTTTGTGAGTTTTGTCTAAAATACTGTAAAAGTAAAACATCGATTAAAAGACATAGACAAAAATGTGGTTTGAAACATCCACCAGGGAATGAAATCTATCGAAAACATTCGTTGTCATTCTTCGAAATCGATGGAAGAAAAAACAAAAGCTATGCTCAAAATCTATGTTTATTAGCCAAATGTTTTCTTGATCACAAAACCCTATATTATGATACCGATCCATTTTTGTTCTACATTTTAACCGAAAACGATAACAGAGGTTGCCATATAGTTGGTTACTTTTCAAAAGAAAAAGAATCCTCTGAAGATTATAATGTTGCCTGCATTTTAACATTGCCACCATACCAACGTAAAGGTTACGGGAAACTATTAATTGAATTTAGTTATGAACTTTCCAAATGTGAAGGCAAAACTGGCAGCCCAGAAAAACCATTGAGCGATCTGGGTTTATTATCGTATCGTTCATATTGGTCAGAGACTATTCTCAACATATTGACTGATTTAAAACATGGAGAGAATAATGAAAAACCTCAAGTAACCATCAATGACTTATCAGAACAAACCAGTATTAAAAAAGAAGATGTTATTTCAACACTTCAATATTTAAACTTAATACAATATTATAAAGGCCAGTACATAATCACATTAACAAGTGAAATATTACAGGCTCATAAACGATTTTCAGAGAAAAGAAAAATTCGCATCGATCCAGAAATGATACATTGGACATCAAAAGATTGGTCGAAACGTGGAAAATGGTGAACATTTGACTAGTCGATACAAGTAGACATATTAATTCATAAATCATCATTTTTTTGTATATAAATTAATAGAATTTTTTTGCAAATAATAAATCGCAAACCATCACCCAAATCATATTTCTCATATGCTTGTTTTATAAAGCATTTCATTGGTCTTCAAATATTTTGAAACTTTTGGTCGATTTTGTTTGCGACTTGTTTCTGATGGCTTATGCAAGAATTGTGTTGCAAAATTTGTAATGAATTTGGTTTTTCGTTTTCGTTTATACTCCAATATATAAGTGATGCATTTTTGAACGACAATTTCACCAATATCATATGATTTGACCAAGGAAAAACCAAGCCATATACTTAACAAACCACCGAAATATGATATGAATTCTACAAACTCATATTTTGGTTGATATTCTTGAATGGATTGTTCAGATGACCAAAATCTAATCGAGATCAATGTGCAACATTTTCGATAACTGGTATTGTACTTTTTACTGTGTTCAATACGTTCTTTTGATGGCCAAATGATACTTTGTCTAATCACCTCATAACTATCAGCTCTGCAACGAAATAATTAGCCTTAATTAAACTTAATTTAATTTAATTAAAAAAACTTACTTGCATTTTGTTTTGCAAATATCTTTACATTTTGGTTCATGATTAGCAAAACAATAACGAAACCAATTATGTGTTTTATTAGTGTCAACTACAATGTTGGTTCCATCGCGCCATGAACACCATTTAAGATTATTAATTGAATTCTCAATGATAATGAATGGCAATTCTGGTGGCCAACATTGGCAAACATTTATTGTATGTTTGGCCATGCAATCCATTATACAAGTCTCTCTTGATAATACGCTTAGATAATTGATAGTTTCATTATCTTCTCCTTGTTCGATGTTATTGGTGGTTTGTAAATTGTATGTTATACAATCAGTGATGTATGGATATGGAAGATATTTTCCTGTTTCTTTGCTGATGTAGAATTCATAATAATATCCAGGATAAATGATGAAATTTTCATTTCTGATTGATGGTAATTCATTTTCATCATGTATAGCAATATGTCCCATTGTTTTCTCATTCAATGTTGTTCGTTCATGTAAACTGAAATTGATCATTACACGGAATATTTCATTTGGATGGAATGGTTGATCAGCTATCTCCAAATTCAAAGCATCTTCAATACCTCGTATAACTGGTGATTGAGAAATGCCCGATTTAATGGCAATGTTTTTCAATGTCAAATTTTCTGATCTTCGAAATATGGTAAAACAATTTCCCATTTCTTGTGCACTTTCAATTACATTTGCATAATCGCTATTTAGGAAAAAGATTCAACAAAATGATTTATCAGATTTATTTTATCAATCAGAAAACCAGAACTAACATGCACTTTTTATCCAGATTAAATGGATCAGTTGCACATTTGAAATATCGATTTGCAACGATGTCCTCCCATTGATGGCCCAATTTGGAGAATTCATACACCGATAATCGATCCATTAAATTACGAACAGTTTGATCGATCAATTTTTGTTTAAGCTAAATTAGATTTGTCTTAGTCTTTTTCCCGGTAAATCTATCTCAATAACCTACCACTTTAGTTTGATTCAAATTAAATCGTTCTGTTTCCAGTTTGGTCCATGATTCATTAAAATTGGAATCAGCTTGTTTTAATTTATTCAACATGATTCTATTGTTAGTACAAATGCTAATGGCAGGCAATTCAAGCGTGTCCATAATTTCTACAAACGAAAATACGGTTGTTGGAAAGGATAAATATAGATTTAGAATGGATACAACTTGGTAAAAACAGCCGATGGCACAAATTGTGTAGGCGGCTATCTTCAACACATAGAAAAACAGGATCGTAGTGATCCTCATTTTTGGCTTCACAATTTTTTTCACCATGATAATTCTTATTTTCGTTTTCGTTTATTTTTTATAATTAGTTTTAAGTTTGTGGTGCGTTTGGTTAATTGCAATAATTATAACGTGTCAATATGTATCAATATGCTGTAGATACACAATTGATTAATTCATCATCATAATACTAAAACAGAACAAAATTAAAATAGATCAAATTATGTTGGGCTAAAATATGATGAAGAAGAATAGTCAGAGTTTGTTTGTGTGTTTTTAACAATTAAGAATTTGCAATGCTAGGCAAATGTTTTTTGGCAAATAACGAATGTCTGGTGTCCAGGTAATTTGACTTGTTGTTTGTGTTTTTTTGGTAGTTTGGCAGATTTCATATTTAGAAAAATATCGATTTGGCCGAAATCATGTGCTGTGTATATTTCTTTTTGAGTCGTTTCTTGAACTCTACCGGCAGTTTATCGTAACATTTCTTACAGCATGGTTTCAGATCGACATCATAGAATTTGGTTTTCTCCGTCATTCTAGTGTCACAAAATGCGCAAGCAAAATGGTCCGGACACCAGGCTTTGTTTAAGGCAGTGATTGTATCACCAACTATTACCTTACTGCATACAAAACAAACATTGCCAAACAATTGATGATAATGGGTTTCACAATAGGCCAAACCCTGTAAAACAAATATTGATACATGGATCGATACAAAAATGATCATTATTATCATTATGATTATTTTAATTAGATTTGAAATGCCAAACCTTTTTCTCATAATGTTTATGGCCAAAGAATGGTTTCTCGCATTTGGCGCAAACAAAATGTTCAACATGCCATTGTTTGCCTAATGCTGTAACGACTCGTTCTTCGATCGGTCTACGGCATGCACCACAAATTGGTATGCCCATTTTATCGTGACATCTCAAACAATACAATTCACCTTTGATTTCTCTAGCGCTGGCTGTCAGTTCAATACCACAATTCTTACAATTAAAATGATAAGGATGGTATGCTTCATTCTGTACAAGATAAAATCAAACACCATTAATCATATCATAATCACAATCAATTAATTTAAATGAACTTACTTTATACTTAAGTGGAGCACTATCATCAATGATGGCTCTACATTTGAAACAGATGTATTTTCCGATGGCAGCAGCTTTCTCTTTTTCATTACATGGCTGACACAATGCTCTGCCAGCATTCTTAAAGAATCCCTTGTCGGTTAATACGTCTTGGCACAGTTCACACTTGAAGCAATTAGGACACCAATTGGCGTTCATTGCTTTTATGACTCGACCTACAAAATATAAACAAACCAGACCATGAATCATGCCAAATTTCAATTGAAAATATTTAGAAAATAAAATCAGATATCTTACCGATTATGAATTCGCTACATTTCACACAACATGGTGCAAACAATACATGAAAATCATGTTCACAATATTTCCTGCCTTCAAATTCATAAAATATGGCATCTTTGGTGAATGGTCGAAAACATTGGGCGCATACGAAACACTGTTGGTGCCAAACTTCACCGCCTAATAACCACCATCATTATAGATGAATCAAATATTGTTGATTCGGATGAATTTTGATCAAATGATGATAATACAAAAAAATATGAACCACATACCAGCATTGACCAATTTTTCTCTTTCTTCGAAGCCTTCATGGCAACGAGAACAAACCATTACATCACCGGTTGTTGTTGTTGTTGTAGCCATGTTGATGATAAATATCGAAGATGATTGTTTTTAAATCTTATCTATCTCAAAAACAACAATTTAGAGATAGATAATGATTTATTTAAACACACAACAACAATCACTGGACCAATGTTGATGAAAAAAATATATCAATGAATATGAATGAATGGATGATTGAATGAAATGAAACGAAAATAATAAATTTAATATTATTTCAGCTTGTAAGTCCTTTTTTTCGAATCAAACAACCACACACAAAACAACAACAACAACACGACCACCACCAAAAAAGTTATATCTTGTTGCTCATTTTGATGACTCTTTCTATAGTTTTCTCTTCACCAACCATTTTTTTTATATTTTGTTTGTAATTGCAGCCATGGTTTCCATCAACATCATTCTCCAATTGGCAAATTGCCTGCACTCTACAAATACATCAATGGGAAAAGAAATTGCACACATCAAATTTTGTGTGTGTATTTAAATTGAGCGTTGTTTGTTATTTAGTCAGTCTCCTACACACAATTTCCGACCAAGAGAATGAGAGAGAGAGAGAGAACGAGACAGCATTCCATAATTGGAATACATTCATTCACATATATAACAACAGCCATGCTTCACCATCATCAACCAAAACAATCCATCCATTCATCATGAGATCTTGAGAAACTCGACTGAAGATCTCGAAAAAGCAAACGAAGAAGCATTTAAAAAAAAGATCTTTTTTCTAAGAGAACAAAACCTACACATAAAGCGACAAGCGATTTTTTGCTGGTGATGGTTTTTCAGTGGTCTCACTCTGAATTTATCATCAAAATAATCATTTTGGCCAAAGTTTTTCTTAATAGAAAAATAGTAAAAGAGAAAACGTTAAGTCATAATCGTTTTCAGAGTTTAGATTCATTCAGAATTTTTTTTTTTTTGGAACAAAACCTTCAAAACACAAATTTCGAAATTGATTATTTTTCAATCAGTTTTTTAAGAAAAATAAATAAACGGAAATGAATAGGATCTTTTTGATTATTTTTTTTAAATTGTCTATTGTAAAATGGTGTTATGGTTGATGATCATTCATTAATTTGAATTGATAATTTTTGATTCAAACAACACACACACGAAAAAAAATTCCAAATGAAAACAAGCATTGAGACGAACATATAAGTTACCTTATTTAGACAAACGTGCTTTGTCAATAGCATTTAGTTTTCTAAAAAAGACATTTGTGTAAAAAAATATAATTTAGTCAATGGTCAAAATTTATGGCCTTATAAAATCTAAGTGTTTATATTTTAGGAATCTAATATTATTTTTGAATAACTAAATGTTAAAATTTTATGACGAATCAAAACAGAAAAATACTTTACAATCAGAGAATCACACTTTACAAACTGACAATAACAGATAATACTTTCTCCTGATCAAAACTGACTTCACCATATTGCAGTGGTTGTAGACCAGTCTTTATATAGTTGGTCTGATTAATAATTATTTGTGTTTTATCAACACTTCATAGTCACTGTAGTAGCTGTTGACCATGACATGTCATTTTACAACACTAAATAAAAATTTAAAAAAATTGTCTAATATTGCAGATCTAGAAAATTATTACATTGGTTAAATTGATTTGATTAAGTGATTTCAAGTGCCATTATGATTACCTTAAAATCAAAAAGATCATATAAAAAAATTTTTAGATAATTTCTTTTTGGTGAAATATTAATTGAGAAATGCAACATGTAATAATAATAATAAAATTATCATCATTGTACATTGCCAACATGATACCCAAATATCATATGATTCACAAGGGCCTATTTTCACATAAAAAGCTTCAAATCTTTTTATTTTTTCTATTTGTATTAGCATACGAAAAATTGTCGAATCATTGATTTAGAAACAAGTTGTGATTTCAATTGGACTTTCATTTTTAATTTGGTTTAATTTTTTTTTCAATTAAAGATCATACCAAATTCCTGAAGATGAGCTCTTCAGAGTCAGAATCAGAATCAGATTCCGAAACCATCGGTGATATGTTCGATGTAAATGATGATGAAAATTATGCTAAAACAAATGATCGAAAATCACCAAAAAAACATTTTAAAAATTATAATCAACACCTCCCCTATAAAGAAGATTTGGAAAAGACAAGAATCAAATTGTTAAACAATATTAAAGATAATTTTTATCGTTGTTTTTTAAACAATAATCAACTTATTTTTGAATGGCTTTATTCAATTAGAAGGTATATTTTTGAAAACTAATCAAATTGAAATTCAAAAAACTTAATTTTATTTTCTTCAACAGCTATATTGAAATATACGATTATGCTTTTGCGAAAACTGATTACATCTTCTTAGTGACCAACATTTATAATTGTCTTCCATATTATCAATATGACTTGGAACTATCCCGACAAATATATAAAACTTTAAACAAACTTTTGTTAAAAGCTCCAAAATATTTATCAAGAAATGATTTAGAATTAGATTGGAGAATTTTATATTCAATTTATCAAAATGTTTACGATAAATATTCTTCAAACTATTATTTATTGAAATTTTTAGTTTCTGATTCAAAATCCTTTGAAAATTTAATCCGTTTATCTCGAATATATTTCAGCAAAAATTCCACAAATGAAATGTTAAATGAATGGAAAGAACATTTTTCCTTATATAGCAAAAAATTCAGCCGATATATCCATTATTGTGGTCTATTTTTTCCCACATTAATGTATCCGGAAGAACATGAATTCGGCTGGAAGCTCTGGTTTGATGATTTCATAGATATATTTCTTCACCACTCAATCACAGCAGATGTAGAAAAAACAATTTTAATCCTTTTAACTCGTTTAGCCGGAAATGCGCCCGGCTATGTTAATTGGGAACCACATTTAACAAACATTTTTGAAAAATGTGTCTATCATTATATAATAGGAAATGATCGGAAGAATTTAACTTATTTACAATTTCTGGCAAATATAATATATCCCGAAGATAAAGTTTTGCAACACATGAAAAGAGCATGCAAGATTTTTGCTAATTTTAAAAAATCAAAATATCTTGGACCATTAGCATCGTCATTAATTTCAAGATATAAGAGAGAAGAATATAAGAGTTGGTGGAATATAACAAAACCTGAATATGCTTTGAATATCGATACTATGAACACCATTGGTCTATTTTTGTACGATAGCTTTTTTGAAGCCTACTTTTTAAGTCATTCGGAAATATCACTTAAACATTTATATAGCATTGTTCTTCTTAATCCAAAACTATATTCTACACAAATTTTGGAAAAACTTTACTTGGTATCTCAACAAGCAACTGGAATTCCAAGAATAAAAAATGCATTATCATTGTATTCGGTATCATTGTTTCCGATAATCATGAATCCAGAAATTGGTCCAGAAAATCGAATTAAAATGATTCCTCTTCTGTTCAATATAATGGAATCATTCAACACATACGATGTTGGACTTTGTTTGTATCAATTATTAACTATAAAATCGATTGTTATGCTAGAAATGCCATTGTTTGATTGTTCTTCTTTAGTTAGTTCATCAACTGAATTAAGTGAATACGAAACAGAATTTTGTATTCAATCTGCTCAATTTGAATCATTTCCATTTTCTTTTATCAACTGTTGCATCAACATAATGGAATCAAATAATGATGATCTTTTCGTCGAAATAGAGGATACAGAATCATTAAAAACTATTTTAAATTATATTTTCCAGAATTCAACACCTGAAAATGCCAAGGTAAATATTTATATTTAATAACGAAAAATCATTAATATCTGTGTATTTATTGATTTTTATAAATTTATAGAAAGTTATGGATAAAATATTTCTTTTTCTTGGAGCAAACTTATTAGAACAAACTAGCGTTCCTGGAATTATTTTAGAAGCATGTGCCTTGACATATCCAGAATATATGATGGAAAAATTTTTCTTATACGTTCATCAACGATTGACTGATTTAGCAAAAGAAAATACATCAAAATTTTCTGAATCATCTAAAAAAGAATTTTTATATTATTTAAAATTATTGCAATATATTTTCAAGTGCAATGGTAATGTTCTTTGTTTTTATCAAGATAAAATTTTATCGTTGTTGAAAAGCATCTGCGAAACTAATATTGATTCTGATTATAATTTAATTATAACAATTTTTATTGAATTGTTTACAAGTTTACTCAATCACCATGTGATTTTTCAAGTGCCAGAATTCAATTTGGAGTCAATTCTATTCAAGGTAACTTTATTCAATTTTCGTTTATTTTAACTAATGCCTTTTTTATAGAATTGGCCCAAATTATTAAATAAAAACGAAATTTCCATAACTTGGCATAGTCCTGGTGAAAGAGAATTACAATTTTTTAATTTAATTTCTCAAAATTTTATCGAAGCCAATTTGAATCAGTTAGAAGAATGGGCTGAATCAAAAATTGAATTGCCTAGTGAAGAGCTAGAGAAAAAGTTCAGTTTGATTTATTCAATTGATGGAGCTGTGGGCAATTTGTCTTTCTTGGAAGCAACACCTGTTGAAGAATATGTTCAATATTTAACCGTTTCAGACAATCCGTTTATTATTGTAAAAAGCAAACTTCGTTCACATATCTTAAATGTTTTGCACAAATGTTTGCTGAAATTGAATCAAACCAATTCTGACAAGACTCGTTTATATTTGAATATCATAAAAGTTTATCAAAGTATAGCAATTAGTTTGAAGGAAGAAAGACTTCGAAAACCAAAAAAGAAAATCTATGAACAGCTGACAATAAAGAATAAATTCATGTATTCTATTCATCTAAAAGAAGCTCAATATCAAGATCAATTGATTAAAGAAAAACTGATGCTTATCATTGATTCAATATTAACAACTGATCATAAAATTATCATACAAGATTTATTATTGCTATCAACTTCAATGTATCGTTCCATTCAAGTCAATGCTCGAACTTTGTTGAATCAAATTCTTACTATATTTCCATCCTCGTATATATTCATATTGGATGATGTGGTTAAATTTATGAAAAGTGTTGATCATGTTGAACCAATAATCGGAATTTTGAGTCTTTTAAGTGATGATTTTAAATCAACACTTTTGTTGAGTTACTCTTGGGATGTTCTTTTAAAATTATATCCAACATTAATGGAAGTGAATTTTTCTGATAATGTTGACATTGTGGCAAGATTTGAAAAAATTCATCGTTATTTTGAAGCTTTTCATTATACGATAGTATTGGAAAAGAATCATTCATTTGACAAATTAATTAATAGTTTTGAAGATGGAAGTTCAAAAGATTTTTCAATTATTTCTCCTGATGAGATCGAAACAATTAAACAATCAATAATTGAATTTAATGAATCCAACAAGCAGAAATATAATCAATTATTTGAAAAACTATTAACGAAACTTAAACAAAAAAACTTGTAAGTTTATAATAAAAAATCGAAATTATTTTTTTTAAAGTTAATTTTATTTCATATAGGCATTGGCGTTTTTATACTTTGGGGATATTTCTTATGAACAAATTAATTCGTTATGATATGCCTTTACCTAAAGATGTTGTAGAATTTTATTTAAATAATTTAAACCATGATTTGCTTAAAGTTCGACAACTAAGCACAAAAGGCTTTATTAAGATCATGTTAAAATTAAGACCAAAAAAGTTTAAAATGAAATACAATCAAGATGAATTATTGTTTGGTCATGATTTTAAATCAAACAATTTGATTGATTGTTATGAGAGCCAGGATCTATTTGAGAAGCAAATATTTTTGGACACTTTTCACCTTGGATTATTCAAAGGAACCTTCTCTATAAACAAATTTCAACAAATCCAAAATGATGATGAAATTTACAAATTAATTGATAATTATTTCAGTAATCAAACATTTGTTGGTATGTTCTTTAAAGCTAAAATTATTGTTCATTTGTAAACATATTTTTTTTTAATTATGGCACAGAAAAAATATTCGAGCTAAATTCGATCGATAATGCAAAATCTATTAGCCTGGAAAACAAGAGATTGTGGAAATATTATTTTCAGATTTTTAAAATGAAACATTCAGAACTGTTTATTGCATGCATAATGAAAAATTTGAATGAGCGAAAACACAATTATGATCGATTCGCATTAGAAATCATCCATGGAATGGTTCGTGCATTGAGACAATTCAATTATCATGAAGCTTGCCAATTTAAAATATTTTTCAAGACAATAGTAGAAGAATACTCGTTAAGTTTTGATTCAGAATCAAGATCATATTGGCTATCATTGTTCAGAGAATTATTTTTTAAGAATGATTTGAAAAGAAATTTTTGGTGCCTGGAATATTTTTTCACTCAATTGAAAACAAATACCTTGATGCCTTATTATCAAGATATAGCACTGATATACGTTGAAAATGCACTATGTTTCAATTGGAAGTATGGAAAATGGAACAAAGACTTATTGGAATATGCTTTGAAAAATTTGAATTATCCAAATACAGATGTTCGTGGATCGCTTAGCAGTTTATTGGCACGAATTATGGAGAAAATTGTTCCTTTGAAATGTCATGAAAACCACTATGGAAATCCAATCCAAATGAAAGTTTTTATCCAGCAGCTAGTTGAGATGTTGGATAATAAGCTATCAGTTTTGTTTATTGAACGTAATGATAATGAAGATGATAATGTGAAGAATGAACAAACCAACATTAAAAGCGATCTATTTGATCCAAAAACTGAACAAGGCAAAGATTTATTGTTTTCCATCGAAACCATTTGCAAGTTGATTTCCAAACATATGACAAAGGACAAGTCTATGGCCGACATTATTCCACTTATTCCTTATGTAAGTTTTTTTATTGCTATAATAATGGAATACGTTCTAAGATAATCATGTTTTTGAAATGAATAGCTTTGTCTTGTGCAAGTAAATGAACAAACTAAAGTAGATATAACATTTAATACGGCTTTTTTTCACACATTTTCACGAAATGAGATCGAAGAATTTTTTTCGTTAACATCTAAAGTAAGTGTATTTTTAATAATTTAAATCATTTTGAAAAAATTATTAATTTTTTAAAACAGGTCAAAAATAACTGGAATTGGAAAACAAGAAAAAACGTCGTAATTTTATACTCACTATTAATGTTAAAAAATTCATTTACTTTGAATGAAATGCCTGATTTTGTGAATCATATTACCAAATTTTTATATGATCCCGTTATAGAACTTTGTGAATTTGCTAGCAATGAATGCTTTAAGTTACTGATCACATTCGATTTAATTGATCAAAATCAACAAGAAAAATTGATCAAAAAATTTAAAATGAATGCAACATATAAAATGGATGAACCATCTAATAATATAACCAACAAAGATATTCGTATACGATATGCTGGTATCCTGGGTCTTTGTTCATTTGTTTTAGCATATCCTTCTGATTTTCCAGACTTTTTGCCGGATATTTTAGTGTTTCTGGTTGAACACTCTCGTGGTCCTGATATTATCTCGGTAATTAAGAATGAAAAATTATTATTGTTTAATTTTTTTTAATTTTGATCTTTAATTTTATAGAAAACCATCAATGAAACATTAAGAAAATTTAAAAAATTTCACACAGAAAATTGGTTCTTACATCAAGAAAAATTTACTTTTGAACAATTACAAGAATTATCAAATGTTTTAGTTAGTTATAATTATTATGCCTAAATTTTGTTTTAATTAAAATAAAAATAAAATAAAATTAGAAAATTATTTTTTAATAAAAAAAAATTTCCCGCCACGAATTTTAATTTTATTTTTTTCATTGGACCATTCATAAAATATATGCCAAACAAAAATACATGTGCAAAATTGTGTTGAGCAAGCATAAATTTTGCCAATAAGTTTGGTGTAATGATGATTGTAATGATGTTAATTAAATAACAAGGAATAAAAAGAATCATTCCAGTATAATAAGAAGATCACTTGCCAGATCTTTTTTTTCAACCTTGAAGTATCATTTAAAATTATTTTGAACTATTCCACTGTGTTTTTTATTCCAACGGTTAGTATGGTTTTTGTTGGTGTTGATAAATGTTTTTAGTTAGTTAAATGAAAATTTGACAAAATGTTAGCAAACATTTTCAACCGATTTTATGTAACATTTGTGGGACCATTATTTGCAAAACATGTTAACCTTAATCATGTTCCAAATATAATACATCGAATTTGTGATGATGATTTTCTTTCAAATTACGAAGAAGTTGTCATCATTGGTGACATTCATGGATGTTTTGATGAATTTCAACTGTTGTTGGAGAAAATTCATCAAACATCAACTTTGGATTCCAAAAAGTAATTTTTGAAATTTATTGTGTAGTGATGTTTTTTTAATAATTTGGAATTGATTTGATTCAGAATTTTAAAAATTTGCGCCGGTGATCTTATTAATAAAGGACCAAAAAATAAGGAAGTGTTGGAATATTTTATGAATAACCATGATGATTGTCTTTCTGTTCGCGGAAATCATGATCAAGTTATGATGAATGAATATATCAAATTTCGTAAGACTGGTGAAATCGCTGAAAAGAATTCTTGGCTAAAAGAATTGTCTGATATGCATTTTGAATATTTAAAGCAATTACCATATACGATCAAGATACCGAAACTGGATGTTATTATTGTTCATGCTGGCCTTATGCCAAACGTAGAGTTAGAACAACAAGATTTAATTGATATGATCGAAATGAGAAACATTACTGAAAAACAAGAGGAAAATGGACAAAAAACACATAAAGCTACAAAAAAAGACACAGAAGGTGTTGCTTGGGCTTCACTTTGGTCCGGGCCAATGCATATTTATTTTGGACACGATGCTAAAAGAAAACTTCAAGAACATCCGTTTGCAACCGGTTTGGACACCGGAGTAGTTTATGGAAATCAGCTTACAGCCAAGTTTATAATGGGCCCTAGAAATGGACAATATCTCACTGTTAAAGCATTACAAGCATGGAAAAAAATTGAAAACTAATAAATTAATTTTTTTTGTTGTTTAAAATATGCATTAAAAATAATTGTTGTTATTTTGTAATTTTCTAAAAAAGATGGAACAAATCAGCTTTTTCCCATTGAATAATCCAAGCAATATTTATGGTTTGACCAATGTCCAAGGAGATAAGACAAGAATATTGGTTGCCACATTAGAGAAACAAGTGTTTTCTATTGAATATTCAAATAATAGCAATAAATTCACTTGTAATGAAATACATTTTGCTTATATACCTAGTAAGTAATTTTTTGGAACATTTTTTTGATGATGGTGATAATCTTTGATCATGAATAATAGATGGTGCCGATATCATATCCATGGATGCGTTTGTTCGATCCAATTGTAATGATATTGTTTTGGGTATAACATTCTTCAAAAACTACAAAGAATCTGATTCAAATGAATTCAGGAAGAATATTATTGTTTCAAATATTCGTTCATCAGTAAATGCTTCAGAGAAGAGCATCTGGAATCATTATTATTTTAATATTTATTCTAGTTTGAGTTCAACAAATCGTGTTGATTTGAATCAAATTGCTCGTAAGTGAATTGATAAATATTTGAAAAATAAAACTCATTATTTTTAAAATATTTAGAGGATTGCCAAACTTTTGAATTGGATTTTGTGCCATATCATCTGTACCATACATCGTAAATTTTGTTTAATTTAATTGGTTTTGTTTTACTTATTTGATTCGTTTGATTTAGAATAATCAATGAAAATAAATCCACTGAAAATCTATGGCTGCTATCTGGAAGTGATTGTTGTGTTCACATATTTCGTGAAGATAGCAAAAAACAATGTTTTTACAAAGAGAAAATTGATATTTTTCCAGAATTGAATAACTTTGAAAGCATCGTTCTTTGGATGGATGTCTTTAATTATGAAGAAATGAATGAATCCAGAAGACTAAGTGCTGTTGGTTGCGAAAATGGTAATGTTCATTTATTTTTTGTTGAATTGGAAGATCCAACCAATCCAAGAATTATCAAATCTTGGAAGAATCGTTTTGATGGTCCTGTATTATCAGTTAAATTTTTTAAAGGTATAACTATATTTTGATAATTAATTTAATTAACATTCAAAATTAAAATCATTCAATTTAGATAGCAACAGTCATTCTTCAATGGCAGAAAAACTTGGATTCAAATTCGAGACATCACAGGAAATACATTTGCTTGTGATGAATTCTTGTGAGAACCCAATAATCTATCGAAATGTACAGGAAAATGGTTTACTGGAAAGAAGAATTTTATCAAATAATTCCGGTTCAATTGATATATTTTTAGCTAACTTTGTTGGTGATTTCAATTTCGATAGAATTAACGAGATATTATTAGGAAGTTATGGAAAGGTAAAAAATGCTTTTATTTTTTGCCAATAATTTTAATGTTTTCTTTTGTATATTTTAGAAAATCATGTTCTACAAATATGATGAAATGAGAAAAAATTATTTCATTGAAAAGACGATGCAAATTTCACATCCAATCATTTGTCTAACCTATCTAGATTTAACTGGCAATGGTGTCAACGAATTAGTGATTGTTACCACCAAAGGAATAATTATTTATCGACATCAAATCAATGTTATCATTGAAACATTGGCCAACAAAATTCAAAAGTGTCTTGATATCCAATGTGATGCCAAATGACCAATTACTTTAATCGGTACAACATTTTTCGTTGCATTCTTGGTTGTAATTCTCCTTTTCTAATCATACAATAAATAACTTTTGAAATGAGTTGAGATTCAAAGTGTTGTTTGGTCAAATCTTGAACAATGCTTTGTTCGGATATTTGTGTGCCAACTGGGAATCTTCGTTTAATCTGTTTTTCAATACGAATCATCTTTTGATGTTCTTCTTCTGTGGTGAAACCTTCTGCGCCAGATAAATCGCCAGACATGGCTGCATTCAATGTTGAAACTTTGAACAAACGAAGAGCTTCTTCCACATGAGCTTCCGTTACGAATGGTTGAAGTTGCATTTTGGCTAAACTTTCCGAGATACGAATTATGGCTTCAAGTTGTCGAATGGTAATCGGAATTGGTGATTTTTTGTGCGATTGATTCTCTTGTTCTCGACTTCCATTTCTCATGATTACATATTGTCGTTTAAGTTTTTCTGATGCTGCCTGTGATAATCTTGGGCCGCATTTCCTATATAACAATATCAATCGTTAAGGTTTTTAGGATGTAAATGAAGTTTTAAAAATAAAACTTACGCTTTACAATAGGCAATGTATTTTTTCAATAAAACCAAGCTCAATTCACCTTTGACCGAATCATCGATTGTTTTTTGAGCATTCATGTGTACATCTAGAACGTGTCTAGCAATGGTTGCATCTCGATTTTCATTATGTTCATCTTTCACAATGAAAATCATATCAAATCGAGACAAAATGGTGGGCATGAAATCAATATTCTGATCTGCTTTTGTATCGTCCCATCTGCCAAAGACACTGTTGGCTGCAGCCAATACAGCACATCTTGAATTCAATGTGGTTGTTATGCCGGCTTTAGCGATTGAAATGGTTTGTTGTTCCATGGCTTCATGAATGGCTACTCGATCATCTTCACGCATCTTGTCAAATTCATCAATGCAAACAACACCGCCATCAGCCAAAACCATAGCTCCACCTTCCATTACAAAGTTTCTTGATGATGGATCACGAATGACAGATGCAGTCAAACCGGCAGCACTGCTTCCTTTACCAGAAGTATAAACACCAATCGGTGAAATGTTCTCCACAAATTTTAACAATTGACTTTTGGCAGTGCCAGGATCACCAAGCAATAAAATATTGATGTCGCCTCTTCGAGTCAATCCATCAGGTAATTGCTTACGTGATCCACCAAATAATAAACAAGCTAATGCTTTCTTAATATCGCTCGATCCAAAAATTGATGGAGCAATTGAATTGGTGATTCGTTCATAAACATTTGGCGAGCTGGCCAAATGACGAAATAGTTCTTCATCTTCCAACGAGTATGGTATGTTACCAGCTCGACCGGGTCCTTCGTTTTCCACATAAATTCCCAA
>JAOWBP010052446.1:56137-73308 GCA_028571105.1 Tragopan temminckii
AATAGTTCTTCATCTTCCAACGAGTATGGTATGTTACCAGCTCGACCGGGTCCTTCGTTTTCCACATAAATTCCCAAAACACGAAGATATGGAGCACGAATTCCAACGTTCACTTTGGATTCCACATTATTAGTGGATGGCTTGGAAATCTTCTTGATGGAATAAATGCCCAACACTGTGACACGATTTCCAGGTACAACTTTATCGCAAAGATATCGGTCACAAAATAGCTGCAAATGTCTTGGCATTTCTCCATGCGGTACTGATTCAGGTGTTTCTTGAAGCTTCAATACTTGATAATCAATACATTCACATTTATCAGGAAGAATGAAATATGGATCTATGGGACATTTGTTCAATCGACCAGTTTGATCTGTGTTACATTTTCTAGGTAACAAATATCCTTCTAAACCAGGATTTATATTGACTTCTTTGATGATCTCTTGACAGCCTCGACATTGAAGGGAAACTTTGGTTGCCTTTGCGCGAACATTGGATGCTGAAACAATGATACCAGGCACTTTGACCAATTTGGAAATCAAATCAGATTTTACTTCTCTCAATGAAATCGGATTGGCATCAGAACTTAGTATTACCTTTAATTAATCAAACATTTTAAAACTAAATAATTTTAAACAATTAAGCTTACTTGAATTGGTTTAACCGGTTCATCATTTGATCTAGGACGAGTGATTTCATCAGCCAATTCAGTGGCAGTTGATTCGAATATTTTCAAATATTGAATCGGTGCCTTATTGATCATATCAGCCAATTCATCATCATAGGTAGCCAATTCATCCAACGATACTTCAACCCAATACTGTTCAATATTGTAATGTTCTCTCAATTGGTCACGGTATTTATATTGAAAATCTCCTGAATGATATTGTCGAAGGAATTCTTTGAAACGTCGACGGATGACATTCAAATTAGAGTTGACATTCAATCCATCACCAGTTCCATCTTGGCCATCTTCAACGTTTCCACTAAAATAAACACCCAAATCATCAAAACCAGACATTTTTCTTATAATTTAATTTTAAAAATAATTTTAAAATCAATAATCAGTAAAAGAAACTTTAAAAAAATTAAAATCCGAAGCGATTTAAAAGGAATTAAAAGTCTTCTCTGTCGCACAACACAAAGAACACAAAGCAAGCATGCAGAACAAAAGAGCTTGGATGGAAATTGGCGGGAAAGCTTGCACTGTTACGCGCGCACAATCCTGCGCACTCTGTCCATACGTGTCAAGTAGTCCAAAATTTTCTTTTTTTGGTTAAATTTGCTCCAAAAAAATATTTTGTTTGATAATGATTTATTTTTGGATATTTCGGTCAAATTTATCATTGATGTGATTAAATAATTATTTTTTTCATTTGATTTTTATTTGTGTGATTTAATTAATGGAGTGTAAAAACCCAAAAATCCAACTCAAGAAGAAAGAAAAAAAAAAGATTTCTCGAGAAAGTTTTTTTTACAAAACAAAAACAGAATTATTTTGGTTGTTATCTTTTATATTTGTCATATGGTATTATAATGAAAAATTATAATTTTTTTGTTGTTATTAAATTAAAGAATGTAATTAAATTAAATGAATGGAATCGTGATCCATTCAGAAAAGAAAAACGTATTCATGGATAGTGATTATCGTCATATAATCATTATTGATGAATAAATACGATGACGATTATGGTGAATGACGAACATCGTCATTCACAATGAATGATAATACTTTAACAAGATATTGTATCGATGGGGCTGACCACGACTACTGTATACCGTGACGGTGGCCACTGTCTTGATCAGTGATTCTTAAACGATTACTTTTAATAAAAAAAAAATTAAGCATATTCTGTTCTTAAAACGATATCTTAATAAATGACGACGACCACCACACCATCATGATTTGTTGGAAAAACCAGGATGCTATTTTTCAGGTTTTTTCTCTCTCTCTCTCTCAATCTTTTTTTTTGATAATTGTGAAATCCCTGAATTCACACATAGGTTCCAAAGTCTCTTTATTTAATTTGATAAAGCTTTAATTGTTTATTTGTATTTTTTCAATGTTTGTTTATTATAGATATCATCGATCAAACAATTCGATCAATCAAATCACATTTGCGAATCACCTTGCCACGAAAACGAAGAAGAAAAAACAAGAATTTTAAAACAAGAACCTAGTGCATAAAAAAAATATATATTTCAATGTTGTTTTTCTTCTTCTTCATCAACAACAACATGATCAAATCAAAATGAAGATTATGATGATGATTATTATTAGTAATATATGGAAAATCCCGACAAGTTTTTCTTCTTCTTCTTCTCTGGTTGTATTTTTATTTTCTTGGAATGAATCCTGTGTATTAATACTTGTGCATATGTTTCTCTCTCTCTCTCTCTCTCTCTTTTTATTATAATTTTCAGTTCCTCTTGTTGCCACATTTCATCTTTTTTTTGGTTGGTTAGATGGCTGGCTGGCAGATGTATGATGATGGATGCCTTCTGCACATGTATTTTTGATATTTCATATATTTTTTTCAGTATTTTATCAACAAATTAACGATATGTGAGAGAGAGAGAGAGAGAGATGTCCGCGTAAGTTCAATGCAATTCGTACAAAGCAAACAAAGTGAAAACAGCCGCGGCTTTTGTTTGTGTTGTGTTGTTGCTTATTGGTTCACCAATAATATTTTTCCCGATATTTGAATGATAAGACAACAAGTGGTTTGTTAAACCTTCAGCTAAACGATGTTGACGTAAAACACACTCTCTACCATGTTACCAGTATCTTCTAGTTTTTTTTTTGGTGGGCCACTCACTCACACACGGTCAAAGAAAAGGACTGACAACAAAAAATAAAGAGATAAGAAAATAAATCAAGCACACACACAAAAACAGGAAAATCATAAAAGGGGGAAACAACATTTATGAACAGCCATAAAAAAATTGATTGTAGAACGAATTGATGAATTGTTTTGGTTTGCATGGCTGGTTCATGTGAACATAATTGATTTTTGGTTCGTTTTTTGTTTTTTTTTGGTTGGAAATTTTGCGGCTGTCATTTAGTCGAAATTGATTTCAATCTTTTTTACCATGATGCATCATCAATAATCAAAAATGCTATTTTTAGGTTTGTTTTTTAAGGATCCTGGTGGTGGTGGAAAAACGCGTTTTATGGTGATGATAATTGTTATCATTTCAAATCATATCGTATTTGAAGATCTTTTTTCTTCTTCTTGCAACAAGTTTGATGATGCATGAGATGATTGCTCTCTCGCTCTCTCCATTGCTGGTTGCTCATTCGATGTCACCTGATGCTAAATTATTGCAGGTGCTGACCACATTTTTTTTAAATGTTTTTTTTTCTAATTCCAAAGAAGTTATGAAAACAAAATTCTATAGTGTTCATTGGAAATTAGATGCGCAATCATGTTTTTTTTCGTGTTAATGTTTATTACACAAACACACGTGCTATATACAAGCCAAAAGCACGTAAAATGTTCACTTGTGTTATCATGATCAGGCAACCAACCAGGCTTTTTTTCTGAATCAATTGATTATAACAAAGTTGCAATAGGGCAATTTCCCAAAAAGAACTTTCGATGAGACAACCAAATGAAGAAAAACTTTTTGTTATTTTTTTTGCTGGTTTTTTGATGATTGCGCACGATATAATCGTGATAATTGTTGTTTTTAAATATAAATAAATCCAGAAATATTTCCAAATAGGATCAAAAACCTTGGATTGATTGAAGATTATGGTTGCCACCAGCCAACTATAAATCATATTATCATCGAAAAAAAAATTATCCAGGAAACCCAAAATGGATTCACATAAAAAAGGTCATGATTGCGCACTATTGCGCA
This sequence comes from Tragopan temminckii, assembly GCA_028571105.1. NCBI lineage: Eukaryota > Metazoa > Chordata > Aves > Galliformes > Phasianidae > Tragopan > Tragopan temminckii. The sequence continues at coordinate 60,005 of JAOWBP010052446.1, forward strand.
AACCTAATAGAATTGCAAATTCTTAAATTTGCTTCCTTAAATATTCATTGATGATTAATTGTTAAAAATGATCAATGATGTTTCTTTGATGTCCATTCATTGAGGTAACAAAACATCATTCTTGTTATTCTTCATTTTTATCATTGCATTTTTTTCGTTTGTTTGTTTGTATATTTGGTTGACATCATCATGTTGAAATTTCATTCATTTTATCTTTTTTGATTGATTGATTGGATAATAATATTATTATTGTTGATGATTATGATGATTATTATTAAAATAGAATCTCAATAGCAAGCTCATATGTTGAAGCATCAAACGATGATGATTGTGCAATGGCAGCATCAGCCATCGGCATCGTTGTTCTGTCCTGGTGGTGGTGGTGATCGTCGTCAAAAAACCCACTACCACATCATCATTAATAGTGAATCAGTATTGAAGCAATCATCCATTTATCCATGTCTTCTTCTATCTATTCAACAACAACAAAAATTACAGCCACAACATTACCCTTTGGACAAGTTTTTATCTCTTTCTCTCTCTTTCTGAATTTGTTTTCTACATAGTTGTTGTTGATGATGTCCGTTTAGGATGGCACGACCATCATATTATGAAAAAAAACTCATTTATATCCGTTGCTGTGATTTTCCAATGGAAACAAGAGAGAGAGCATGATGAGAGCAGAAAAACCAGAAAACAAAATCTTGAGAGACAGTAAAAAAACCAGACAGAGGTGAATTGTTAATATCGATGTTGATGATGCTTAGTGATGATGATGATGTTGGTGGTGGTTTTTTGGAACATTCCCCAAGCTTGATAAATCAAAATCAAATCAATCAAAATCAAAAATATATTAAAATAAACTTTTAGATTAGGAATTATCATTTGTCTGACACAAATTCGAATCTTTTTCGTTTGTATACATTATATTCGAACGTTTTTTATCCTAAAAAACGTTCGAATTTCGAATGGTTTATTATTATTATTATTAATATTATCATCTGTTGTTCTCCATTATTTTTTTATTTATCATGCTTCAAAAAAGCAGCAATGAACGAACGAATTTTTGTTGGCCATCGCCATTGTAAAATATACACAACATTAACAACATTAAAAAATCTCTCTTGCTTTGTCTCTCTCTCGTTTTCTCTCTCTTGGCTTGACTTCTTGTCTCGTCAGATCGGGTTTTTCCCAAAAAAAATTTTTCACTCCAACGTTGGATTGTCTGAGTATGTGTTGTTTTGAGGTTCTCTCCCTCTCTCACTCGCGTTCTCTCTCATACACAATCAACATTTAAAGGTTTGGCCACCAAAATCGTATTGAATATAAAAAAATTCCAACATTTCTCATTGTTGAATGTTCCAAATTTGGGTATTTTTTTTGGTTAGTTTGTGATACTATCCACAACACACAACACCACAGCTAAAATGCAGGGAAATCCACCACACTGGGCGATATTATTTTGAAAAAATGATCACTGCTTAAACCATTACTGCATGCTGCTATCTTCCTGAGCGCCTGTGTCTTGTGTTTTTATTGTATATTGATTCTAAATTGTGAATGAAATGTTGTAATGAAAAAAAAATAAAAAAAAATTAAACGCGATTGAATGGTACAGAAACAAACAAGCAAGAAGAAGATATTGCAATTATACTTGTACAACCAACCATCTTCAAACAACAACAACAACAATAATTGTGGCTCAACATCATCAAGGAATCACTCTTCGTGTTACCTTCTTGTATACGCAAAGAAACTGGATATAATCGTCATCATCGAGAACATCGAGAAAAAAGACCACCGATCTCAATTCTCTACGAAAACAGAAAAAAAATTTCCTCTCCTTTTTTTTGGTGGTGGTTGATTATTTCATCGGTTGTTATATTTTCGGTAACATCAATTTTACCATCATTTCTTGTTTTTTTCTTGGTGATTTTTTTTTGGGTTTGTGCCCTCTTAAACATCTCTCACACTTTATTTATTTATTTGCTCATATATCTTGGATGGCCTGCAGGCTTGATGTTTCTTCAAACACATACACACACATAAACTTGATCTTGTGATTTGAATGAATGATGAATATTAATATTAATTGTATATGCTAGTAATTCCCAACAACAACATTTCGCCACCATTTTTTTAAAAAAATAATAATTGCATTGGTTGTCGTCTTTTGACTTTGGAGAAAAACCACCACCACCACCAACTAAATCACAATCATCAACAGACATCAACGGCCATCACTAGTAACAACTAGTTCTTGAACTTGATCAAACATCATCAAGTGCGGACATCGACAAACAAAATTTTTTTATTTTTTTACGTTTCATCGTTTTTTTACCATTCAACAATCCTCTCAAACCATTTAATTATTAGAATTATTATTCGTTCCGTTTTTATTATTTTTTTACATATTGTCTGTCGGTTTCTCTCTCTTTTTCTCTCTGTGTGTCTGTTTTTGTCCATTCATTCATAGACCAACCTCGAAGCTGTATGGTACACACTTCACACATCATACTTGAAGCTTAAGTTCAAGAATCTTATTAGTTTTCTGTCTCCCCCTGTCTCTATGTTTGTGTGTGTTTGTTCTCTGTCATAATTTTCACAAATTATTATATCATCAAGTAAAATATTCATCTAGAATATTAAATTGTCTATGATCTGATGTAAAATATAACATAACAAAAATCACATCTCTGCCCAACAATAGTGAAACACGATGTCTGATGAAAATAATTCTGCCACAAAAACATCTTCAAACCAATCTTCACTAGGTCTGATGGATAATCAACCATCCTCAAAAGATAATTCTAATACTAGAAAAGATTTTGAAGAATTATTTGATTCTGGTTACAATTCCAATGTACAAAGCAAAACATTTTTGGATTTTGAACCAGATTTTAGTATGGAACAACAACAATCACCAACAACAACACAACAACAAAAAATGCAATCAAACACAACCGCTAGCACACCAACATCACCAAGAGATGCAACTAAAAAAACAAATCTACCACAAAACCATGATACCAAATTTGATAGTGTTCAACAATGGACCGATTCCGGTGTATGCATCACTGATTCAGGTTTAAGCATCCAAGAAGATGATAGTGAATTAATTTATTCAAAAGAGAATACAAGAAATGCACCGGTCGTGCTCGTCCAAAGTGATCACCATCATCAGGTGGTCGATAACCGAAACGCTCTTGAAATATGGCTCAAAAATAAAAGTGATGCTGAAACGTAAGCAAAAAAGATTTTTGATTTGCTTTTAATTTAATTTAATTTTGTTTGTTTAGTTTACTTCATTTAGCTATAATTGAAGGCCTTGAAGATATTGCCTGTTCCATTATTCAAAATATATCCGCATCTAACGAAATGCTCAACTCATACAATTATTTGTACCAGGTAAATTTTTTTTTGATGATCTAAAAAATCTTTTTGATAATTAAAATTAATTTTGTTTTAGAATCCATTGCATTTGGCTGTATTGAAACGCCAAATAAATGTTATTCAACATTTGATCGAAAAGGGTTGTTCGTTGACATTCCAGGACAATCTGGGCAATACTCCATTGCATATCGCTTGTAAATACTCATTGACCGATATTGTTGAAATGATCATCAACACTGCCCATGAAAGTGTACTAAAATGTTTTGAAATTAGAAATTACGACGGTATGTTGTTTTCTGAATACCACGATTTTTTTGAAAAAAAATTTAAATTTTTTTCACTTAGGTGACACATGCCTTCATTTAGCTGCCTACAATGATGATTTGAAAATGCTTGAATTATTAATTCGGGCGGGTGCAGACATTGACATTCAGGTAAATCACTTGTTAATTAGCTAAATTTGATTTTTTATTAATAAACATAAATTTTATTATATAACAACAACAGGAAGGCAAAAGTGGCAAAACAATTTTACATTGGGCTGTGGAAAATCTTCATGTACAATTGGTGCATTTTTTGTTTAAAAACAATGCCGATATTCAAATGGAAACATTTGCTGGAAGGACACCATTACACTTTTTATTAAAAGCGTCAATGAACAGTGATACTTCCGGTAATACAACATCATCAACTATAAACACGAACAACAACAACAACGGGGCAATTATTAAATCAAAAATCAACAAAATCATTAGAATGTCAATAGAGTATTGTAATGAACAGAAATTATCTTTGGAGACCATGTCGTCTAATGTTTCGGAATCGGATTCAGGATCTGATGATGAAAACTAAACCAATCAACCAAACAACCAAATCAATCAAAAATCAACCAGAAATCAACATGCATTTTAATGCATTTATCTCTCAGTGTGTGTGCGTGTGTGTGTTTGTATTGTACATATCTTTGATTGTAAATAGACAACCAGAAAACAAAACCCGGATTATTTATATTTTATCAACATGAACCAACCAAATAATCGTAAAACCCAAAATCGATCAATCTAATATATACTCTCTTCTCTGGAAACAATCGAAAAAAAATTACTATATTTTGGCCAGCAACAAAAATATTTTTTTCCAAACATACCAAAAAAAACTTATATAAATTTTTATCCTTATTTTCATTTGAATTAATAAATAATAATAATAAAAAATACGATTCCAAATTCAAAGTCTAAAAATATTTTGGAACTTTGTATTTTAAGTTTTATAAATTGTTTTTTTTTTTTATTAACACGTTTTGGTGTCAAAGTTTTTTCATTGAAAAATTGCAAAATTTTTTTAGCCATTTATTTAAGTGCAAATTGAAGTCCATTTTCAACGTGGTTTAAAAACGAGAGCAACATTGTAGTTTAAAAAAAAACGATAAAATTTTAAAAAAATATCGAAAAAAAGCTCGAACTTGTCCTCATTTTTTTCAAAAATTTTTTTCTGTTGTTGACTATTTCGACCAACAGAGGTCTAAACAGACTCACAGCAACAACAACAAAAAAATAAACATTGTGAATTGCTTTGTTCTTTGGTTGGTTGGTCTTCATTCATCAAAAGTGAACCATTGTTTAAAATTGTTATTGCTCATCACTTGATTATTTTTAACCTGTGATCATTATTGATAGTTTTGGTGGCATTTTATTTTGGTTTTATTTGATTTGAAAACATTTTATATTAAAAATTTATTATTTGATGATTGAATGTCTTCCAAGATTTTTTTGGTTTAAATTGAATAATGATGAATGATGTCGATGTTCATCATCAACAACAATCACAACATCTTTATTCCAACAGTGATGATTATGATCAATTGAATACTACCACCAATACCTCGACGAATCACCAATCGTTTCATCAATCATCAAATGTTAGACAACAACAACAACAAATGTCCAACCAAAATAGTGTCACTTCTACTGCAACTTCATCGACCACTTCAACCACTCAAAATAATCCTAATCATCAAACATTTAACCGAAATAATATACCAGAAAATTGTTATGTTGGTGCTAGGGTTATTAGAAATTCTCTTGATTGGAAATGGGGCAAACAGGTAATATAATTAGTGGTTTTGCTGGGTTCATTATGGCTAATGTGTTGTTGAAGGATGGAGGCGAAGGCCATTTAGGTACGGTTCGTAATTTTGAATCACCTGAAGAAGTGGTGGTGGTTTGGGATAATGGAACCGCCGCTAATTATCGTTGCATGGGCGCTTATGATCTCAGAATAGTGGACAGTGCGCCTACTGGTGTTAAACATGAAGGAGCAATGTGTGATTCTTGTCGTCAATCACCCATTTTTGGCATCCGTTGGAAATGCGTTGATTGTAACAATTATGATCTTTGCTCAATGTGTTACCATAGCGATAAACACAATCTAAAGCATCGGTTTTTCCGTATATTAAGTCCTGATGGTAATCGTTTTTCAATTGAGCCAAGACGTAAAGGAAAGAAAATCACTGTCAGAGGAATTTTCCCCAACGCTCGCGTCATTAGAGGTAGGTTACGGTTTTCCCCTGTTATTCACCCAAATCTAATTTTAACAATGTAAAAATAAGGTGTTGATTGGCAATGGGAAGAACAAGATGGTGGCAATGGAAAAAGAGGAAAAGTAACTGAAATACAAGATTGGAGCGCTGCCAGCCCAAGAAGTGCTGCTTATGTCATTTGGGATAATGGCTCGAAAAATTTGTACAGAGTAGGCTTCGAAGGAATGGCCGACTTAAAGGTCATCAGTGATGCCAAAGGGCATAGTGTCTATCGTGACCATTTGCCATTGTTGGGCGAACAAAACTCTTCTCGTGCTGGCTATCATGATTTTCAAGTTGGTAATCTAGTCAACATTGATCTTGATTTGGAAGTGGTCAAATACTTGCAACATGGCCATGGAGGATGGACTGATGGAATGTTTGAATGTTTAGGAACATCGGGAACAGTAATTGAGATTGATGAAGATCACGATATTGTTGTCCGTTATCCCAGCAACAATAAATGGACATTCAACCCGGCTTGTTTGACCAAAATTGGTCACAATTCAAATGAAAACGCAAACGTTTGCAATGAAAGTAACGAATCGAATAATATTAATTTAAATGTGTCACCACCAGTGTTTAGAGTAGGCGATTTGGTCAGAATTAGTAGCGACATTGAAAAAGTGAAACTATTGCAAACTGGTCATGGAGAATTCACTCCACTGATGATACCAACATTGGGTAATGTTGGTCAAGTGTTACAAGTCTACTATGACAATGATCTCAAAATTGAAGTCGATGGATTCTCTTGGACATATAATCCTGCCGTTGTCACTAAAGTTTCCCGTGAACCCACCGAAGATTACGATATATTTATTAAGAAATTGATTGAAACACAAATTTCTGGAGATCCTAACCAAGAACTAGTGAGATTGGCTGCCAATGGAGATGTTATCAAGTGTGAAGAATTATTGAAACGAGCTGATGTTGATGTGAACGGAGTGTTTTCTTCACATACCGCACTACAGGCTGCCAGCCAGAATGGTCATGTCGATATAATCAATGTTTTGCTCAAACACCATGCTAATGTTGAGATTGAAGATAAGGACGGTGATCGTGCCGTACATCATGCCGCATTCGGTGACGAACCAATGGTCATCCAGGTTTTGGCAAAAGCTCATGCTGATTTGAATGCTCGAAACAAACGGCGCCAAACACCGTTACATATAGCCGTTAACAAAGGTCATATTCAAGTGGTGAAACAATTACTGGAGCTTGGATGTCATGCCAGTCTTCAGGTAAACATTACCATTCATCAATCAATCAAAGTTTGTGTGGGTTACTAATTTGGTATTCAATGCACGCGACCAAATTCCTTTTAGGATTGTGAAGGCGATACACCAATGCACGATGCAATCAGCAAAAAACGTGATGACATTTTAAAGCTTTTATTAGATTTCAATGCTGATATCACGTTGACAAACAATAATGGATTCAATGCATTACATCATGCTGCATTAAGAGGAAATCCAGGGTACCAATTAAACATTATTTGAAATATCATTTGTATTTGATAAATGGATTTTTTTGTTTGGTTTGGTTTATAGTGCTACTCAAATTCTGCTAGAAAATTTACCTCGATCCTGGATTGTTGATGAGAAAAAGGATGATGGATATACGGCATTACATTTATCAGCGTTGAACAATCACACACAGGTTGCAGAGCTGTTAATTAAGTTAGGTAAAGCCAATATGGACATACAGAACATTAATATGCAAACACCACTACAATTAGCTGTTGAACGTCAGCATACCGATATCGTCAAGGTAATTAATTAATTTTAAATTGATTATTATGATCGTCAATCAAATTAACACTTTTTTAAAAAATTCAATTGAAATTCAATGATTTGATGCCTTTAGCTATTGGTCAAAAGTGGTTGTGACTTGAACATACCTGATAAAGATGGCGATACTCCTCTCCATGAAGCATTAAGACATCATACATTACAGCAATTAAGACAATTGCAAGATATACAAGATATCACTAAAATGAGAATGGGATTAGGAACGGGAACCGAAAAGAAAAATAGCTTCACCATAGCTTCCATTTTGGTATCGCATGGTGGAGATCTTTATGCTAAAAATAAAAAGAATCAAACACCATTGGACTTGTGTCCTGATCGATATGTTTTAGAACAATTGAAAAAATGTCAAAAAGAAAACAGGTATTCAAATAACAAGAGTTGTCCTAGACAAATTTACAATTTTGTTTATCTCTTTTTTGTAAAAATAGCGTTCAATCAGGAAGCGATCTTTCACCGATCAACTATAGCAACAAAAACAATTCAAATTCAAATAATTCATTAAGCGATACTGATTCATTAACTGAATGTACCATATGTTCAGATAATAGAAGAGAAATATTGTTTGGACCATGTGGACACATCATAGCTTGTGGTACATGTGCTGCTAGAGTTAAAAAATGTTTGATTTGTAAAGAACTTGTACAATCAAGGACCAAGGTAAACAAATTTAAAAAAAATTTAAAACATAGAACTAATCTTCATTATCTATTAGATTGAAGAATGTATGGTTTGTTCGGAGAAGAAATCATCGGTTTTATTTAAACCATGCGGACATATGTGCGCTTGTGAGAATTGTGCGACAATCATGAAAAAATGTATCCAATGTCGACAACCAATCGAACAAAGTATGTTTCAACAAAAAAAATTTAATCTGTTTTAATTTTAATAAAAACTAATTTAAATTTAATTTAGCACAATCATATATTATTTGTTGCGGTGGACAAGGTATTTATTTATCATTAAATCTTATTATAATTATAAATTTTTTTTTGATAAATTTAGAAGAGACAACAACATCAAGTAATTTGGTCACTTTGAATAATAGCAGTAAAAAGAATGTTAATTCTGGCCACAATCATCACAGCAGTAATCAACAACAATCACAGCTTAAACAACAGCAAAAGAATAATAATAATTCCAATATTAATAACAATAATAATAAAAACTTGGATGTACAAAAGCTCCAAGAACAATTACAGGATATCAAAGAACAAGTAAGATATTTGAATTAATTTGATGATGATGATGATAATGATGATGTGTTGTATTTTGTTATCAGACCGCTTGTCCAGTATGTTTGGATCGTTTTAAAAGTAAGCATTTAATTTAATTTATTAATTTGCTTTTATATTAAATATATGCTAATTATATTTTTAAGATATGATATTTTTGTGTGGTCATGGAGCGTGCCAAATGTGTGGCGATCGAATGACGTTTTGTCCCATTTGTAGACATCCAATCGAAAAGAAGATTTTACTCTATTAATTAATTATATAATTTGGAATATTTTAAATAAAGAATTTTTGAATTTTAGTTAAATGTTCATGGGCTTTCGATGACCGCTCGACGTCGTTTCTTTAGTGATACGATTGGGGTGCTCGAAGATAAAGGTTTTTTGTTCTTTTTGCCTTTGTTGAGAAATGGTGATTTATCAATGGAAAAATCATTATCATCATCGGACAAGTAAATGATTTCATCATCAACGAAACTACCCTTTTCATATTCGTCGTCTTCGATTTCGGCAAATTGTGAGTAAACATCCGTGCTTCGATCATAATTGTAATTGAGCTTGTATTTGTTGGATGGACCAACCAAGGCATCTTTGGTAGATTTCAAATAGTTTGAAATATTTGATTGATTTTTAGATTCGTTTTCATCTTCATCATCGTCACATAAATCGATTATTTGACTCATTTTATCAATGTGTTGAGTATTAATTTCATCAACCTCGCTTATATCGCCAATGTCCTCTGCTTCATCCAAAATATATGGATTCTTGTATTTCTTATTTATAGTGGCAGTGGTTTTACTTTCTACTTTTTTTGCTGTAGTCGGTTTCTTTTGATTGTTATTCTTGGAGATTGCATTTGAACAACTTGGTCCATCATCATCGATGGTAAGATATCCATCGAGATCAAATTCTGTTGATACAACTGTTCTATTTCTGGAAGATTCACCTTTACTTGAAGATTTATCAAAGCTTATTGACTTGTCAGAGTATGAATAGTCAGCCAGAAATGCTTTAAAATCATCAGACAACAGTGATGATTTTGAAGAATCTTTGGAAGTGTTAATTTTGGAAATATTTCCCTTTGGTGTTAGCGTTTGTTGTGAATTAATTTGACTCTTTTTTGGTTTTGGTGGTTGTACTTGCACTTTTGTGGTTTGTTCAGGGCGACTTTGAATTTGTTTTGGCGGTTGTTGTTGTCCTTTGTTGGTTTTTATCCATGAAAACGAGCCATCTTTGTTTCTAATTTTACCACAGACTGGCTAAATTTATGAAGAGATTAATGAAAGTTGTAATGAATTATAATAACAATAATAAATGGCATGACACATACCGTCTTGAAATAAGCAAGTTTATCACGATTAGTTTGTTTTTTGAACATGTTGACAGGTTTATATTACCGTAACTTGGTGAAATCAAAAAGAACTTTGAAGAAACGAAAACAAAAAATAACGAATCATCTGCCGCGCGCGGCTAAAAACTGAATGTTTTGCTGCAGCATTCGATTTTTTGAAGGGTTTTTGCGCGCATGCCAAATTTGACAACGCGCGCTCATACACCAAAACTCGAGTGTGTACATGCATGTTGTACATGTACAACGTGACGTTATTTTTGTAATTTTTTTTTGTTTTGTTCTTCACAAAAAATAACTCAATCAGAGCTGTCCGTGAGAGTTGAGTCATTTTAACTCACAAATAAACAACATCTGAGTATGTTTTTGTTATTTTTGTTATCAGCCAGATTACTTTTTATGTAAAATCCATTTTTGTATTCAATGAGTTTATTTTAATAGTGCGTCGTTTATGATTTTTTATTATCAAACAACATGTATTAGATTTTTTTAATGTTAAATAAAAGAAGAATGATGTAAGGAAAATCAAATCATTTTCACAATTACGGAAGAAGTGATTAAATTTCTTGAAAGGATCATTGTTCGATTTGGTTTTGTAATCTATCTTTGAATCTAGTCACAAATGTAATCAATCATCACAATAGTTTCAATTATGTTGAAAATTTGTCGAATTCATCAAAATTCGACTAGAACGTGGCCTTGTCGTGGCCAACAACCAATTAATACATCCAGCTTCAAAGTTTTTATTTTTATTTTGTTGTTATTGTTTTATTCGTCATCTAATTTCATCCATAATGTGAATTGCATACATTTGGAAGGAATTTGGTCTCCATCATCAACTATACTCAAAGTTATTGCAAGATTTGGTTTTGAGAAAACTGATTCAAATCATAAATTGGAAACCAGTGGTTATATCTATGGGAATGTCACATTGTTAAATCACCAAAAACCGGTCATATTTCCAATCAATTCCTCAAAGGACAGCCATCAACAACAATTGAACAATCGTCAAAAATCTTACCCTAATCCATATTTTAATTCTGGTGTATTGTTGTTCGCCAATCGGACATTGTTCAAACATATTTATGGAATGTATTTGTCGATCATACTTCACCAACACAATACTAATATAAGTCAAGATGATTTAGAAGAAAATTTCTGTGCAAATGCATACAATGCTATTCGTGATAATAATTTTGATAAAACATGTAATAACCACAGTGAAAAACATGATTATATTCGTTATATTCCTTGTCCAAATGGCTCTACTTGCGATAATCCATACCAAGAAATTGTATTACCAAATTATCAATTAACTTATGTTGTTGATGGACAAAGAGATGCAAGGTAACATTCAAAATAAACTGCTTAATTGTTTTCCATTAAAGTTTCCTTTTTCTTTTTTTAGTTTTTGGTATCTTTTATTACTTCCATGCAAGAAAGTTATCACAAAAAACCATACTTGTACCTGGATTAGAAAATCGTCCATGAAAACATTGCTCTCATATGACTTATGGATTGTTAATGGACATCCGAATAGTTACTCCAATCGGGTGTTTGATTTTAGCCACCAGTTTTCCTTTGAACAACCAAATCCCTGGATCTACATTTCTTTAAATTTAAGCTACCTGGTGTTATTGATTATACAAATATATGCCTTATCCCGTCAAAAGTTGAAGAATTTAAATTATTTATTCACAATATCCTTACTGCTTCATTCTCTGTCATATTTTTTCATATGTTTGCATAAGATTGTGTTTGCTCATAATGGCAAAGGTTTTGAAACATTATTTACCATTGCTGAAATCATGAAAATCATGTCAACGGTAAGCGTACAGTTTTTTTTGTAACCAATCAACTGAAACAAAAAAATACGTGCCTTTTTCTCTAATTAACAATTATCTTCCTTGTCTATTATAATGTTTAGGCATTGTTAATGTTGTTTGTACTGATCATTGCTAAAGGATGGCCTTTTGCTAAACCAGAAATATTTTCTAAAACTATGCTTATCATTTTGGCTGCAATGTATACGATCATTAGGATATTGTTATTCATTTGGACAAAGGTATTTCAACTTGCATTTACAAAGGCTTTAAAGTTATTAAGGTTGTCTATCTGTCATAAATGTTTAGAATTCCTTGAATATCATTGAAGAGGTGGATGAGTATCATACCATTCCTGGCTGGATTAGGCTAGGATTCCGCATCTTATTAATGTTATGGTTCATATATGAATTGAGACATACGATGATGTTGGAACAGGATTCAAGAAAATTAAAATTTTATTTACACTTTGGTGCTGGAATGTTGGTTTGGTTCGTTCATTTACCTTTGGTGGCCATCGTTGCCATGCATATTGATTTGATGTGGCGTTGTAAAATTATCACAGGTATAATCAGTAAAATGATAAAAAAATATTATATAACTTTCTGTGTGGTTTGTTAACAGGATTTTCCTCATTGGCCAACTTTTTAGCTTATGCTATACTAACTAGAATAATGTGGAGCACTAATAAAAAACGATTTTTAATCAGCGATTCCGATTTAGATTACAACGAAGAATTGGAATATTATGACGATAATAACACATTCGTTGATAGTGAAACGTTTAAATTTTCCAATGCTAACAATCGATCATCACATAAGCATTTATACGATAATCACGGGAGTGTTTGTGATAATAAAACAATCAAAACTTGAATTTCCTACCTGAGGAGTGAGTTAATCAAATTTAAAAAATTTGTTTAATCGTTTTGTAAATTTTTTTTTTCATTTGTTGTTGCCAAATTCAGACATTGACAGTTTATTTCATTCCTTGTTATTAACCAATGTTTGTGATGTTTTTAGTTATAACTAATGAATTATTATTATTTAATTTTAATAAAATATTTAAAAATATCTAAAAATGATCATGATTTATTATTTTCAACAAGCTCTTGGTGTCT
>JAOWBP010052446.1:73408-86051 GCA_028571105.1 Tragopan temminckii
TGGATTTAGAAACACGAAGCCTAATCAATTACATAACCATTGATCATTCCAATATTCAGAAAAATACTAGCCGCTTATTAAAAATATCAACATTCAATTGGAGTCCACATTTCAGTGCTAATGTTGTATCGATCGTTTGCAATAACAACATTTATGCTAAAGATTTAAGATCAAAGACGACCGCTTGGAATATTTCACAAGCCCATAGTCAAGTAGTCCGTGATATGGATTATAATCCAAACTCTCAGTTTTATATAGCTACTTGTGGAGATGATTGTGAAGTGAAATTCTGGGATGTTCGTGATATTAGCAAACCTGTCCTCAAAATGCTTCATCATTCTCATTGGGTGTGGAATGTCCGATACAATTCATTCCATGATTATTTGGTGCTATCATCAAGCAGTGATGGCAATGTTAATTTATTGCGAACTTCGTCGATTGCCTCACAGCCGTATGGACAAATGATTGAAGAAGAATTGGACGAAGAAGATTGCTCATTAAAACGTTTATTAATATCCAAACAACATAAAGGTGATGGTCTGATACGGACATATGAAGATCATGCCGACAGTGTTTATGCCATCGAATGGTCACCAAATGATCCTTGGATATTTGCTTCACTAAGTTACGATGGGCGACTAATCATCAATAAAGTTCCACAAGAAGAAAAAATGAATATCCTTGGCTGAATAAATGTTTGCCGCTATGGTTGCCATGGTTGCCAATGTTGTTTTGTTTGCCTATTAAACATTCGAAAACATTCCAAATGATTCATGGATCAAGTTCTTCAAGATGCGATCAAAAAAAGATTTCTTTCCAATAAGCCTTTTAATTTTATCATTTACAGGCTTTTATTGGATGGTGCAATTCATTATCTTCTTTTACAAAGGTTTGAAGATGATAATTTTTTTATAATAAATTAATTCTAATTTTAAATTCCAAAACACAAGGTTTAATTTACACATATCGATCGGTGGTATTTTGGTTTGAAGTCATCTTATTCATTTTATTGGTGTTGAACGAATTAAATTTGATGTCAATACGGCATCAAAAACACCTGCTGATACCTTCACTGTTCATGGTAAACACTTTACTTCATCTATATTTCATTATTTGGCAACAATATATTTTACAAATTGAAATCATATTAATATCATTCAACATTGCCTTCAAATCGATCATGTTTTTAATAATTCTTTTTGATCAATTTCAATAAAAACAAACCAAACCAAAATAAAATTCCAAATAATTTTTTTTTATTAATTATCATAATTTTAATTATTTTCAATGTCGGTTACATATAATTTTTCTTTTTTTTAATAACTAATCATTAAAAAGAATATCATAGAACTTATACAGATGCAAATAGTTCCGAAAAAAAGAAGAAAAAACACAAGACTAAATTAATTAGAATGATGATGGAAAAAAATCAAGTAAATTTGTGGCAACAACGAGTAGATATTTGAGGCAGTGAATTGATTGCAATTTAACAAAAAAAATGTTGTTGATTGGGTTTTTCATGATTAATTAGCTGTTATTGTTGTTGGTTAGTTGCCAATATTCATTTAATGGATCTCTCATCATGGATCATTTTTTTATATAATCGTCTTATCATTGAAACTATGAAGAAATAATAGAAAAAAATAGAACTAAAACTAAAACATCGTGGCTTGTATATGAGGGCGTGTCCATAAAGGTGAGTGAGTAGAAGTGACTAAATTCAATTATAAATCTCTTACAATTCGGAGAATTAAAAATTATCATCAAATTATTTGTGGGCGTGTGTTGTAGTGTTGGTGGTGTGGTATATAAGTGAGAAAGAGAGAGAAAAATGTTTATTATTTGTGACCGAGTTGTGATCAATTTATATTTATTATTTTTTTATAATAGTATATTTTTAGTAGGCGTGTATAATGTGATGTGGGTGTGTCTGTGTTCCGGATAATTTTATTTTTTCTTCATGGTGAACACTCCGCCTTTAGCTGCCTCTTTTTCTTTTTGTCTTTCGGCGGTGCTGGTGCTTCCTTTAGTGGGCATCGTTTGTGAACGTGATGGTCCGGCAGTCGATGGTGTACTGGTGGCGGCAGCTGCACGATTTATTTGATTTAGCCAGCCATCCATTTCGGAATCATCTTTTGCCTGGAACAAATATTCAGCACCATTCGGTAATTTCAAACGGAAAACGTGCTTCTTTTTAGTGTAGTTGGATGCCACTTCCACTGCTACATTAGACAATGGAATGGCCGGTTCGCCTTTGTAATATTTTTCCGGTTCATTCTTGGCGTGTTTTTGGTCTTTGTAAAACAATATTTGATCTTTCTTCAGAACAACATATACTTTGTCCCAGGATCTAATTCCAAGAAAAGAAAACATCATTAAATTTAATAAACATTCACAATTAATCTTCAATCATTACCTGTTTGATGATCGTTTGGTGGTGCTTTCCCATTCATGTTTACGATTCAAGACACCTTCCATGATGATATCATCTGCGTCCACTGTAAAAGATAATCACAAATTTAATTTTTTTTATTTAAAAAAATTAATTTCATTTTTTTTGTTCAAAAATGGATCCACCATTTTTAAATTTGATTAATTTTAATAAAATTAAAAATAAAAATAAAAGATTTCTACCTGCAGCATCATCACGACTATGTTTGCTATCTACAGATTTCTTTCGACGTAAAGATCCCAACGAAGTTTTAGACTTCAGGGAATCTTTTTTCGATTTTGGTGCTTTTTTAATTAATTTTGTGTTTAATTGTTTTGTGTTCAAACATTGGGGCAAAGTGTGAAGAAAAAGAAATAAAGAAATAAATAAAAAATGGTTAAAAATGAAAAATAAAATCCCAAAAGACCAAAAAAGAAAAGATAAAAAGATCACGACCAACTACTTACAACTACCGGGTTCAGCAGTAGCAGCAGCATTATCAGTGGTTAAAGGCTCATGCATTTCTATGGTTGATTGGTAGGTGTGGTTGTGGTGGGTGTGTTTTCGAATCGTGCATTCAATCAATCATGCAATTTGGGTTATTTTTTATGTTAATTTATTACATGCAATAATAAATTTTTTTTCATAATCAGTTTTTTTTGCTAATCTAAATTTTTTTCCATACAAACCAATATAAACTTTATGAAAACACTTACCATCTTTATCTTTATCATCACGACTTTCTTCTCGTGTTGGTTTAGGTGAATCAGGTCTTTTTTTTGAAAAAAACATTATTAAAATTAATTTAGTTTTAACGATTGTTTGTTATTTTATGAGCACTTACTTTTTGGCCATACCGGCATCGGTGGTTTCAGCCACGGCTTGTTTGGTTGGTTTTTCTCCTGCACCAGCACCAGCTCCAGCACCGGTTGCAGCTGCACCAGGTCTATCTTTCGTTTTTCGTTCCTTTTCTTCTTGTTTTTTATACTCTCGCAATTCGAACTAAATTTTTAAGACAAAAAATTTAAATAAAAAAAATGTAACAATTAAGAAAAATTTGTCTTACTGTTGTTAATCGCTCAAGTGCAGCGAATCTTTCTTCTTGAGCGGAAGCCGATTTTTCGAATGCTTCGTGTTTCTTGATGAGTTGTTCCACTTCGTCGATTGTGTGCTATTTTAAAAACCAAATTAAAATTAATATAAATTAAAATAAATCATTATCATTAATAACATACGCCCAACTCCTGGCTCAACAGGTATGGTTCCTGTGCAATCAGCCATGCTTCAGCCACGGCAGCATCTCTGGCAAATTGATAAACCTCCAAAATCAATTGCAAGTGATCCCATCGTTCGGCCCATCGGTTCTTCAAAGCTGCCTGTTGATTTTGTAGTGCATTCAATTTTTCTCTGATTTCCTTTGATGCATAATGATTTCGGCTCAACAATTCATTACCAAGATTGAAACAATTGGTGAAATTATCATGTCGAGCATCGATTTCTGATTTAAGACTTTGATGATTGTTCATCAACAATTCTACACCAGATACGTCACGCGGTTTTTCGCTGGTATTCATTTGACGGACAATATCATCCATCCAGAGGATAAGATCACGGACCATGTTGAAGAATTTGAACAGATCACCAGTATCCTCCAATTTACGACGTCTCATATCGCAATCATTCAACAATTTATTCCAAGCATTGACCACTTCGCTTTCTCTATTGACGATGTCATTAGCTCGATCGCCAGCATATAACACTTGAAGTTTCTTCGATTCGTCGCATATCTGGTGGACAGCTGCCTTAAGGGTTTGGAGATCATGCTCAAAGTTCTGGTGTTTTCTGGCCAGATTCGATACCGAAACAGCATCACGACCCAATTCATCGGACATCGAGTTGGATTTCTCTTGTATACGGCCAAGTATATCTTTGCAGTCGTGGAAAAATTTGTGTAGCTCCCAAGAGCTCATCAACATTTGTTTTCGTGTTTCCATCAATTCTAATAGTTCAGCATATGAATCATTGAGATTATCTTTCAATTCAGCAATGACGGCGCTATCAACATGACCAGAATTGATCAAGCGATCAGCATTTTCATTAGCTGCCGTAATTCTTTCATTGCCAATGTTTTCGGTTTCTCTGGCAAATTCGTTGAATCTTTCTCGTAGCATGGTGACTTGATCGAAGTCTTGTCCAAGCTCGTGTGAGCCGGCCACAACTTCTTTCTCGTTGATCCATTGCAACAAGTCATCGAATTCTCTCTTGAGTCCACAGAATCGAAGTGATTCTTCCAATTTCGATCGTCTTTCTTGTGACAAATCTTTAAGACCAGCATATAATTTTTCAATCTGTGCTTGACGAATGGAAATCGGATCACTTTCCGGATGATCAGATTTAATTAAGTTCATTGCAGTTTCGCCCAATTGTCTAATGGTGGCAGCATAATCATCGACAGCATTCTCCAATGATTCGTGCTTTTTGATAAGGTTTTGTGTGGTGAACTCATCTTTGCCTCTGTCTTCCACCAACATGTACAATTCTTGTTCGCTCATCCATGATTCAGCTTCGTTAGCATCAAAGTAATATTGTTGAGCCTTTTCTGACTCTAGTAGTTTGTTCTTACGAACATCCATTGTATTCTTCAATTCATCCCACAGTTTGGTTAATTCATCAATCAACCGGGCAAACTCGGGTGAATCTTCGTGACCTTCACCGATAAGTTTTTTACCATTTTCGATGATGTTCAAAATTCTAGGTTCGTGGTTATCGATTTCAGTGCGCAATGATTGATTCTTCTTGATCAACATTTGAACATTGAACAAATTGTTACCATAATCTGTACTACGAGCTAATGGCAGCTTCTCTTGTATCCACATCTTTTCATCTTCAACATCTCGTCGGAATTGATAAGCTTCTTTCTTTTTGAGCAATTTTTGTTTTCGTTCGCCCAATGGTTGTTTGATTCGATTGAATTTCTCTTCTACGTATGATTTCTTGGCTTTCAATTCTTCAGTCTTGTTTGGTTCGATCTTCTCCAAAGCCATGACTTGCGCTTCAAGTTCATTCACTTGTTTAGCTTTCAATTCTAATTGATTTTCAATCATTTGTTGTTTTTGCAAGATCAAATTGACACTGGTCAAATCTTGACCGGTTTCACCAGTCAACACTTGATTTTCGACATCAGTCAACCATGAATCGATATCATCACATGTTTGCTCATATAGCACTGGTCGTTTAGCGTCAAATAATTTCTGACCTTTTTCATTGGTTGTTGTTTCCAATGTGACGAATTGTTTATCCAAATCATTCAATTTGGAATCAATTAATTTTTGCATTTCCGGCTTATCGCCCAACAATTCTTGGGCTTGTTTTTGAATTTGATATAATCGATCTTTATTAGAAGCAATTTCAGCTTCAAATGCTTGATGTCTAGTCCATTTGCTGTGTATGGTTTTAGCGCTACGATAAGTCTCATCTTGGGCAATGATATATTTCTCTTGAATCCATTCATTAAGTTCATCGCAGTTTTGCAGGAATTGTTGAAGTTTATATTGGTCTTGTAGTTTTTGCCACAATTGTCTAGCCTTATCTCTATTATTATTAAATCGATCTGAAATGTTGTCGGCTTTCTTTTGGATTTTATCTGAATCAAAATGACCTTCATCAGTTAATCGTTTAGCAAACATCAAAACATTATTAACTCGGTCTTCATTAGCATCTAAAGTATTCATAAATGTTTCGTGTCGCTTAAGCATTTCTTCTGCTTGTTCCAGGTTTTGTGGCACTTCATCTTTGCCCAAATAATGTTCTTGTTGGTTAAGTAACACTTCGACTTGTTTGGAATCGCGCAAGAATAATTGTGAATTCAAGCTTTCTGAGAGCAATTTCTGTCTGTTATCCCACATCTTGTGCAATTCATCCCAACCATCACGCAATGCCTTAAGTCTTTCACGCAAGAACATATGCTGGTGGTCAGTCTGGCCTTGTGTTAGCTTGTCACCATAATCCATAATGTTTTGGAACTCTGGTGCATAATTGTCGATTTCTTCTTTAATTTGTTGATGTTGGTTGAGAAGTTTTTCTGCTTCCACCAAATTATTCGGTGTATCCTCAGATGCAACGGCAGTTTGAGTGTTTTTGAGCCAAGTCTGGAAATGGTCCAAATCTCGAAGGAAACGGTGCAAATCGCCAGCCTCTTCCAATTTTGCATCTCGTTGTTTGATCAATTGATTCAATTGATCAAAAACAGCTGAAATCTGTGTGATACGTTCACGGATTTCTTCTGCTTCTTCTGGATGTTGTTCTTCGATTTTCTGTGCCTCATTCTCCAAATTATCAATCTGTGAACAAATGGCAGCCAAATCTCGTTCCATTCCACTAAGACGACGTTGCAATGTCATTATGCCAGCCAAATCATTGCCAAGTTCTTCAGTAGATTGAAGAAGTTTGGTTTTCTCTTCAATCCAGGAAATAGTTTCACGACATTCAATATGGAAAGTTTGCACACCATGTGAAGCATCAATGTCGCCTTTCTTTTGATCGGCAGCATTCTTAAGTTTTTTCCATCTAGTAGATCATAAAATATTCATTTAAAAAATTAATAAAGCATTTTGAAAAATTTAAATACAAACCTGTTGATGACACGATTCTTTCGGTCGACAATATCTTTAGAATTAGGATGATTGGCCATTCGCAATTGTTCGGCCAATTGGTCGACAGCTTCGATACGAGGTACATTGGAATTCATTTCTTGTTCAAATGTATCAAAGCGATGTTTCATGACCTCGATGTCTTCCATATCGCGACTAGGTGCCATCGAATCCAACATTTTCTCTTTTTCAACGATCCATTGTTCAACACCATCCGATTCGCTCATCAATCGGTACATATGGATGGCATCGTCAAGCATTTGTTTACGTTTGTCGGCAGCATTAATCAATTGGTTGTACATGTTGTCAATCTTGTTGATTCGGTCACGAACTTCTGGACGATTCTTGAAATTGTCACCCAAACTATCAGCTTGTTGTTTCAATGCCATAACTGTTCCATAATAATTCTTCAATTCTTCAGAGCAATCATTGTGTTTCTTCAACAATGATTGTCCACTGGCTTCATCGATGCCGACATCATTGCTGGACACCAAACGCAAGAAGTCCAACATCCATTGTTCGACATCATCAGCATCGGCAAAGAATTGATGATAATCATTTCCTTCACGCAATGCAATGTTTCGCAATCCTTGCAATTCTTTCAAGTTGTCCCAAGAAGCCAATATTTCATCTGTTCTTCGTTTGATATCATCAGCGCCATAATGGCCACTGTTGGCGAAATCATACCACGAATTAACGGCATGTTGTAATTGTTGATAATGTGCAGCAATCTCATCTTCCAAAGCACGATTCTTGCTAATCAACAAACTATTTGTGGTAACATCGTGTCCGATTTCATTTGATGACAATATTTGCTCTTTCTCCTTGATCCAGGCTTCTTCTTCAGCCATATCCCAATAGTATTGACACAATTTCTTCGATTCTTCAAGTTTTTGTCTTCTGGCAATGGCCAATTGGAATAATTCAGTGAAAGCTGCCTCCAATTCTTCCAATCGTTCATCGATAAGAGCAGGATCGCATGGTTTATAGCCATCTGGGCCTTCCTCATCACGGATCTGTTTGAGATTTTGTGCCACAGTTTTGACTCTTTCGTTGAGTACATTGATGTCAGCCTCTATCAAAGTGTGTTTCTGAATCAAATCCTCTACACTCATCAAATGTTTGCCATAATCATCAGTATTAAGACGGCCCTTGATTTCATTGATTGAATCTTGAATATAATTGACTTCTTGTAATGCTTTCTGCAAGTTCAAACACATCTCAAGTCTAGTACGACGATTCTTGAGAAGTTCTTGCAAATATGTCCATAATCGTAGGACATTATCTTTTCTGGTATTAATACGATCAATTGCATGATAGTTCTCCGATTCGAGTTCAAGAGCAACCTGGACGACTGCTTGAACTCGTTCTTGGTAAGCGGAAATGTCAGTTTCAATAGCTTCGTGTTTTTTAGCTGCAGCTTCAACTGCCGAAAGATCAGTGCCAAAGTTTTCATGTAATACCAAACGTTGATTCTCATTAAGCCATGTTTCTCGCATGCCTGCCTTACGATCAAATCTAGCTGCCAATTGTTCCAATTTTTCTTGACGAATTAGTTCCTCACGAAGAGCAAGTTCACGTTCATGTTCTGCTTTTTCTAATCTTTCCCAAGCTTTATTAATATCGGAAATCATTTTGCCCTCCCTTGGCGTGTATGGTTTCTGATTGTTGGCCCTCATTCGACTTTGCAATGTGAACAGCAATATTTCCAAATTACCCTTCTCTTCGAATTTCGGTGGCTTCTCAATGGTACGATAATTGTTGAATTGTGATAAATCATTCTGCACACCGGTCAATGAGTTGGCGAATTTTCTATCCGACAAAGCCTCGATTTTCATTTCGATCCACTTGAGTAGCTCGCTGGTTAATCGTTCATAATCGGCAATCATCTTTTCTGTTTCCATTGCTTGTCCAACCACTTTGCCGATTCTTCGGCCTTGCACGGTATCGGCTTTCCATTTCGAGAAGTAATGATAATATGTAACCACATAGGTTATAATGGATTTCTCATCAGGATTATCAGTGAATACATCTTCTGGATCCAACAATTTCACCAGACCAAGTTTATCTTCGGCCACATTAAATGCATTGTTGAGATTTTGAACTGGATTAGCCTTGGACAGTTTTTCATAGTTGATCAAATCTGGTCGATGTTTATGGATGAGAGCATTAAATGCCAGACCATCTTTCCAAGATGTGGTAAAATTTCGCACGTTGACACTGTGATAGCCAGCCGTTTTCATTTGGCACCACAACAACAGGGCATCTTTAGCTGACTTAGTTTCTTGATTATCGACTTCTTCAATGGTGATGTCTTGAATCTGGAATCGCAAAATGATGGTCCAAATCAAACCCAATGTCAACCGGGCATTACCATCGACGATATCATGCGAACCCAAATTTTCAAAATGGACTCGTTGTTCTTTCAATAAAAATTGCAATGCTTTATCAACATTTTCCAAACAATGAATTCGCATTTTTCCTTTAGTCGGCTTTGGCAGCCGTTCGCCGGACAATATTTCCAATAATTTTATTAGGTTTTTGCCATCTCTTAGATCCGTATATAGATCGTTTATACGAATGTTGGCCCGGGAAAGATGAGAATTAACCCATTTGGTGAACGTTTTCTTCTGGACTAATTCACGCTCCTCTGTAATAATTAAAAAAACAAAACAAAATTTCATTATAAAATATTCCAAGTGATAAATCAATAAAAAAACATACCGGCAAGAGCTTTAATACGGGCTCGTTCAAAAAACCTTGAAGAACTATTTCCACCGTCATATTCATCGGTGATTTCCGTTTTAGTTATCGGATCATAACGTACTGATATATCGGTAGTCATTTTGTAATGATGGTATTATTTATGATGATAATAACAATTCAAAATAAAAAATGGATGATGATTATGACGAAGAGGAGGAGGATGACACATATAATAAAGCACTCGCTTTCACAGCAACACTTTCTTCTTCTTCTTCACCAAGAACAAACCAGGCAGCACCAAAAAAACACCACACACACGACAAATAGATTTGTGTTAAAGGAAAAAAACGGATTTCTTCCTAAACCTAGAAAATATAATGTTCAATGATGATAAACAAACAACAACAAACAAATCAATGAATCAGTCAAATATCAAAATCAAAAAAAATCAATTTTAGTGATCAAATTAATAAGAAACAAAATGGGCGAAGTCTGTTTGTCTGTTTCATTGAAATATGATCAAAAAAATATTTGTCACATAGCAGTTCGATCTTTCAAAGTTGGTCGCGATTTATGGTAAAATTATCTTCATTAAAAAAAATTATCATTTATTTATTAATTAATATGGTAGATAATAGATATTTTTTTTGATTGTGTTTAAGTTGTTATTTGTTGACATTAACGGATCATAAAGAAATTAAAAGTCACAACCAACCAATATGTTTTCTAGGGGACCGAATCTATGCACAAATCCCACCAAACGGTGATCACATATCACCAACACCACCACAATAACAACAACCAAATCTTTTTCTCTTCAAATATAAAATATTCAGAGGTGAAATCTTCTTGTTGTTATTCAACAACATATAGAGAAAGAGATAGATAGAGATATATACAGAAGACACAGATGGATGGATTATTTTATTAGATGCTGTTTGTTGGTTGTTGATGCAATTTCAACCAGAAAAAAAAACAACCAGAAGATTCAAATTTAAAAAAAAAGCCATGCCGAGCATTTAGTGTGTTTTGGTGTTTGGTTGGTTGGTGTGTGCAACAATAATAATAATACTCCTGTTGTAACCACACCCGAACCTCGCATTCACTATTCACTTACGCCAGCATGCGAATACGCGAAAGAGGATAATTTTTTAGACACACAGGGAGAAATAGAGAGAGAGAGAGGATAGTCTGCTGCAGCAGACACAATAAAAAAAATAGAAGATTATTCACGAAAACACAAACACACACAAAATTCATTCACAACTGCAGTTGAAGATTCAATTCATTCATACATACAACATGCTGCAACATTGAATTGCTATTGGCCACAAACAAATAATATTATATTGAAAGTGAGTAATTATGATCATCATTGAGAACAAACGAGAGAGAGAAGAAAACAAAAAATAATAGGTTGAAACATAGACACACGCAAAATATACAAACCAAGATATGCTCCGTTGGCTATAAGGTTGGTGTGGGATATATAATCGTTGGAGCATGTTGTTAGTTTTTTTTTTTTGGTTGCAAGCAATTCTGTTGCCATAACACACAACATTCAATGAGAGGAAAAAAACAGACAGGTAAAAAATATATTCGGACGACGTCGACGATAACAAACACACAAAAGGGACACCGTACAGAATCATAATCATCGTTATTAAATATAATGCAATGCAGTATTATGATATTGTTTGAGGGAGAGACAGACTGAAACAGGATCAAACAGACACAGACAGACGCCCACGTATCACCGAAAAGGATTTCGAACTCGATCGATCGATTCCAATCAATCGATAAAAAAAACAAAAACAGGAAATCAAACTTACCAAAATCATTAGTCGTGATCGATGTTGTTTTTGTTGTTATCTGTTAAATGATGTCAAAGTTCAACTTTAAAAAACACACTAACACACCAAAAAAACAAAAACCAGAAAGACAGAAATTTAAGAAATTTCTAGAAATTTCCAATTAAAAAAAGTTGGTTCCGTGTTTTGACCAAACTTCCACCTGGTTCTTATACAAAACAGAATAGAATTCTTCTTGTTGTTGTTATTTTTAGTTGTGGACACCGCCAAAGAGAAAAAAGGGAGAAACACGGAAAAAAGTGAGTGAGCTCATAAACACAGCACACACACACTGCTGCTCTGCTGCCACCACCAAAAAAAGATCAGATGTGTGTCTCTGTGCCACTGTGCTCAAGCTGCGCGCTCTGTGCTGTGGTATGAGCAATATCTGCAATATTAGCCATTCCATTCTATCTCATCTACACCGTAATGTTCACATGCGCAACCATGTTTTCATTTTATAACGTTTTTTATGAATGTTAAAATCCATCTAGACGGCTATTTTGGCAGCGTTATTTGGACACCGCCAATGTTGTTGTCACAAACAGCACAGCACACAGCATCAATTCGGGCGTGGGTCCGCATGTGCAAGCAGCCAACAGCCTGTTTCTAAGCGCGTTTGGATAATATTTTTTTACTCTGGTTGCAGGGATACTTTTTTTGCCATCTCTCTCTCTATTTTTTTTGAATCCGTCCTGAATCCGTCGTCGATGACGAGAGATAACTGATGGATGGATTATTGCACACACTAACTAAATTTGTTTTTCTCTTATCCCGACTTGTATTTTTGTTATAATTCCCGATATAATTTAGATTTTACGTTATAAAAAACAGGCATTCAACAAAATTAAATTAAATTTGTTTGTTTGTTGTTCGATGTTATTTTGGCAGTTTGCTTTGACACTTTTATCACCATCACATCTCTCACATAATTATCATCAGAATATTACATCAGATTTAACCATAAAAGACACACCCCAAAAACCACATTTCATCATTATTTTTTT
>JAOWBP010052447.1:0-13009 GCA_028571105.1 Tragopan temminckii
CTCGATGATCTCTGAGGTCCCTTCCAACCCCTACAATTCTGTGATTCTGTGATTCTGTGATTCTGTGAAGTAGAAGCCTGAAGAAGGTTAAAAGCAATCCGGAGAGAGAGATCTAAGTGGCTACATGAGGTCTGAAGACCTGGGGATTTTTGTGTCACAGGATGAACAGCTGGAAATTGCTAATTCTGTGTTATTTCTCAGTAAAGTCATATTATGATCTGTAACAAAACTGATTGATTCTTGAGAGGAGATAGGAAGAGGTTCATGGCTTTGGAAACGCTTTTTTCTAACACGTCTTAAAGGAATATGTCAGCCTTCTTGCTCTTCAATTCATACCTGTCATCTCAACATGTTATATACCATCACTATCACGATTTTTGCATAATCTTTATTGCAAGATTTAGGTCTTCAGGACTATTCCTAAGGAAGAGAGAAAGAGCTGGGACTTTCTGTGTGAAAAGATGATCCCACTTTCAAAGGAAGCCATCTTTCTGTAACGAGGTTGTCCCTGGTGAGGCTATCAGTAGACTTCAAGTATCCCCACACAGACCTCAGTGCCTTGGTACACACTCAGTTTGGTGTTATTGCTTTGGTGTTATTCATTATGCATTACCTATCACTGACACTGAAACATCCTCTGCTGTCTGAGGCAGTATAGTGGACTGGGTGCCTGGATCCATGTTGCCATCCGTGTGCTTTAAAGAGGGTAATGAGAGTCGTTAGGGACAAAAAGAAAAGAAGAAGTTTAGTTTGTATGTTAGCTGTTGAGCTGGTGCTTATTTAGCCAGTTCTCAACTCTTTGTGGTCCTGATGCTGCAGATCTAGACCTTTTCCCTCTGTTTCCAGTTGCATGGTCTCAGCTGAGTTGGTTTACTATAACTTAAGACAATATCTCGGAGTAACACCTTCTGCGAGCAGAAGTGGCCATGATACAAAAAAACGGTGTGGAAAATTTCATTAACAGATGTACCACCCCACTGGAAGCTGGCTTACAGAGCTGTGCAAGGTTCATCATTCAAAAGGACTTTCAAAGTCTCGGGGAAGAAATGTAAAAGTAGTTCTAAATTATCTAAGATGATTGTCTATCCATTGGATAGAGGCCACTCAAATTTTCATATAAGTGAAAACTGAGATGTTTCTCATAGCTTCCTCTTCCACAGTTAAATCACACAGTAGCTGCAAGTACTTTTGATGGTAGAATAGTAACAAACTCATAGGAATAAATAAGAAAGAAACTTTGCTACTATTGCTTCAATGAAAAGAAAATGACCTAGAAAACTCCATTTTTAATAAAATAATGGAGCATACACATTGACATTCTGCTAAAAAGATGTGTGGTCACACATTAAGGTACTCTAGCAGATGAGAATTGCAGGTCACAGTGCTGGAATGTTGCCATTTAATCTTTCCTCTGGCAGATCAGCTTGGAGATTACATATCCTCATGCATTGTTATCCATTGAAATGAAATCAGTAAGAGTAGGCTCACCTGTATTCCCCACTTTCATTTATTCATTTTTTTACTGCAGCCTCTAATCTGCTAAGGATTTCAGCCTTTAGCTCAGAGTTATCAGGATGGCACTGTGAGTGGAAAACATCTGTTTCAGCTTTCATTTATCTAGAACATGAGCGCTTATCACTAGAAATGGAGTGTGAAATAGAAAGAAGAGTTAAATGCACGTGTGATTCTGAACACTCAGAGCAAATGTGGGCTGACTTACAAGGCCTTTTCCATCTAGAGTTCCTAGATTTTCACAGAGCACTTAATGAGGAGCTGTGTTGCTTTTTTCTTAACTGGTCTTGCACACCTTGTGGTTGCTGGACTCTTCAGTCAGTTGAAGAACAGTCACCATCCCTGCCTTTATGGGATTGATAGGCATGAAATACCATGAGACTGCTTGATTTTCTCTGCTAACTCACTTGCTGTTGTACGTTAGATAATTTTTTAGTAAACTTCATCTATCTCTAGTTTGCCCTTCCACTGCACTTCCTCCTTCTATTAAAGATTTGCCTTCCTGGTTGGAAATAAGTGCCAAAAAGCAGCACTGTGTGAAGAATGTGTCACTAAATCAGTGTGTGGTGCCTGTCAAACAGCTGCTGCAGGGAGGAGGAGGTTTGTTAAGGGAGATAAGATTGACTTCTGTAAGCAAAATTTTGCAGAGCTAAGACTCTCACTTTGAGTAGTTATTTTGCTTTGTGACTGTCTCTGTGTACTTTTTTTTTTTTTACAGTTGCACATGTGCCCAGTGTGAAGGCTACAGGGAGGTGTTTCCATAGTTGCTAACACGCACTCCTCAATCTGCGTGGCTGAGCTTGAAACTATTCTCACTGCAACCACTTCTACTGAAGAGGACACTGAAAGGACTGTCCTGTTTGCACTAGTTTTTGTCCAACCTCATGTGCATTTCACGAGGTCTGGCATGCAGAGAGCTGAGCCTATTCAGCTCGGTCTAAGCAGTATGAGATTTAAAACGCTGTTTTTCATGTGCGAGCACTGCTGGCTTTGTTGTCACCGTGTTGGTGATGCACAGCTGGGACAGCAGGGCTGCAGCATCTGTAGCAGAAAACAGTCATGCTTGTTAATGCACAGAGTCTTCATATCCTTCAGTGGTGACTGTTTCTGCCATCCTCTAATGGGGTTTCTAACTGCCCTCCTTTTGGTGAACCAGTTGGGTCTTGTGGTGGCTCTGGAAAAATGGAGGTAGAGGATAGCTATATTCAGACCTAGTTGGTAGTATGTCTTTTGTACCTATGTGCTTTTGCAGAGGTGATTTACAATTTCGCTTTTTCCATCACAATATGCTCAAAAAACTGGCAGCAATTATCTGAAACCCTCAGAGGAAACTTCCCATACAATTCCTCCAAAAGAATTCATACAGAGCAATTAGTAATAATACCGACTTCAGTGATTCCAAAATTAATTTTTTCATCAGGACTGTGAACAAGAGAGGATCATGTTAACAAGAGCATTATTTGTCTAGGATTTGAAAGCCGAGCCCACCTCCACGTCTTCCAGAACTCCACCTCCCCATTTCCTTGCAGGTTAAATATATTTAAATATAAATATGTTAATATATTTCAACATTTGTCCTGTGTATGCCAGCAGCTTTTCAAGCTTGGTATTCTGGGAAATGTTTCTACATGTCCCTGTCCTTTAGTCCTTTGTATTTCTTGTGTGGTTTCTTGAAAAGTGAGATGGTTAATGTTTACTGGCATTGCAATTGCAATACTTGTCAGATGACTTGTCATCTGTTCAGGTGAAGGGGAATATTATATAGGAGAACAATCAGTTCCATCTCTCTTCAAACATGGCTTATCGAGTTGGGATGATTGTAAGAGAAAGGGAAAAGAAGACGTTTTCAACCTCTGTAATTAAAACAGAACTACTTCCCAAGAGGGCACTCTGCGTCTAAAATCAAGGCTTGCCCTTTTTACTTTGTGTTGCTGCATGAATTCTTATAGCTATCCCGGCAAAATCCAATTTTCAGCTAATACCAGAATGTCTGGTCTGGTCTAACACAAGTCATTTACTTAAATCAGTATAACTAAAATCTGCACAGACAAGCTCACAGAAGTCTATTTATACTCTTTCTGTGTTTAGAAAGGTTCCTTTTTGTTTTAACAAAGCAGAATTTCCTTTTACAAGTGAGCTGAGAGTCTTCCAAGCAACTGCCAGGTGTCTGATCCTTTGTGTCTTCTGGAGCCGATGCCATTTACCTGTGCTTTGGGTAGGAAGCGTTCCCCTGCGTTTCCATCCCCAGCTTCCTCCTAGCAAGTATACCAAGCAAGCTTTTCTTTCTGTTAAAAAGAAGAAAAAAAAAGAGAGGATGGGGAAGAGAAATTACCACCAGTTCTTGAAATTATCTTTTTAGCATTACCTTATGTAGGGTATATCTTCCTGACTCACTTGTCAAAAAAGGCACAGGAAGATCTTTGTTGTTGGTTTGTTTGGTTTTTAGCTTGTTGGTTTGTTTTCTTTTCCCTAGGCAGTCAACAGCTTGATCACAGAAACAGAAGCTTCTTTTCTGACTGATTTTCCATTTCTCTAGACACAGCATTACTACTTTACAGATCCTTTCATTCGAGAAAATATCTTCCATTCTAAAAACACATTGGTACTTTTAGAAATACTTTGTTTTTCTAAAAGAATAGCCCAGTAAATCCACAAAAAATGATAGAGAAGAACAAGTCAGCATCTGTATTTCTCTTTACAAGTGATTACACGCATTATTGAAACAAAATGTTATTTTTTATCAGAATAGGAGTAATTACAGTTCTAGATGTGTTGGGTAAGAACCCACTGATGTCAAGAGTTTGAAATGTAAGTAAAAAAATCTTTGGGAAAGGCTCCATGCTGCATATGAAGAGATATGAACCAATAACATTTGGTACAGAGAAATTCAGTAGCAGAGCTCAGCATGGGACCGGGTCTGATGAGGATCTTACTCTCTTCACCAGGCCCTCCTCTCTCTTTCGGGCTGTATACTTTGTACTAGCTTGCAGAATAGGCTTTTCGAAACTATTTAGTATTCATCACAGATGATAGCTCCGTAATTTTGTGAAAAGAAACATCTGCTCACAAATACACTGCGTGTACATGTGTAAGTGGATTTGTAAGAAGCAGTGCATATTCAAAAGAAGAGAAAACTGTTCTACCAACCCATTCGACATAATCCAGTGACCCAACTTCCAAACGGCCTTCTCAGGTGAAGAAAGGAAATACAGAATGTTTTCCAAACCCTTAGCTGATGATGATCTCTATGCCAGACTTCACTCTGACTTGACCCAACAGAGCTCTGTGTATGTGTCTCTGCTGATATGGGCCTCCTAAGAGCTGGTTTTGTCTGGTTTCACGAGAAATTTTGATGGAGTTCTGAGGAGCATAGAGTTTTACTGCAAAACCACAAGCTGGCTGAGATGCTTGGCTCATCTCTGATGGAAATGGACTGAGTTTTAAGGTTTTAATGTGGCACCATACCCAGGAAGTTTTACTTGGATTCTACTCTTCTTAGAAAAAAAACTCCAGGTAATCCTTTGGCCAAGAGCCGCTTAAGATACTTTTGCAAGGTACTACAAAGTTAGCTCATCATGTTTAAGGGCAATTATTTGTCTTTTCCTGAGATGAGTTAAAGAAAATAATTTACTTTATTCAGCTCTCTCTTTTGTACCCAGGGATCTACTGAGAAGTGGAACAAGAATTAACTGCATGTCACAGGGTCCCAGAAGGTCTCTTGTTCTGTGTAAAAAGAGAGCACTGATGGTCTTGAGCTCTGGTTTCATTCAGACTTGCATGACCAACATTACTCCTCTAGTCCTGAGTCACGTAGTTACAAAAAGTAGTAGTAACACTTTAAACTAACACATTTCATTTATTTGTATATTTTACAA
This sequence comes from Tragopan temminckii, assembly GCA_028571105.1. Taxonomy (NCBI): domain Eukaryota; kingdom Metazoa; phylum Chordata; class Aves; order Galliformes; family Phasianidae; genus Tragopan; species Tragopan temminckii. The sequence continues at coordinate 5,388 of JAOWBP010052447.1, forward strand.
TTTCAAGCTCTTCACAGCCACAGAGAACATTTGTTGTTCACCTCTATGGTACATTTTTCATGGATTGCTGTTATAGAAAGATATCTATCCATAGGAGTCAGTCTCACTTTTAATCCGTGTTTCACTACCATGAAATTAAAAGCTACATTTAACACAATTCATCTTCCAAATTGTAGCATAAAACTGTCTTAGGACAGTGGCTGTTTGAAGAAAACATCCCTATTTGGCCCCATTTCTAGGCTTGCTCTCAGCAGAGACCCAGGAGATGTCTGGGAATAGCGTGTCCTGTCTATGGGTTCTGCTTCCACTGGTGTCCCACAGCTGTTGTCATCCCTGAGACATGAACTAGGAACGAGGACTCTGATCCTCCCCACCAGGTAACCAACGGAGTGTGTGATAGAAAGACTAAGCAATGTGCTTGGTTATACAGATCTAGGGAACTATTAACAGTCAATGGGTAAGGTGACACATTATTCTAAAATCTGCCTATTTAGATTCAATGGTATATTTTTCCATCATTATCTCTTCAGTCAGCACATTGCTCATATCTTACGTATGTCTCTCTGATTTTTTAGACGGATCAGCAATGGGATTTTGAGGTAAGTCTCCTGATCATCTTTATTTACTGCTCTTTGATTCACAGCCAGAGCAGCCGCAGAGTACAGGAATCTGGATTCCTACTCAGTGAAATAGTATGGGGAGATGTACTCTTGGAGCATATCTAATTCACTTGATAGTACAAGATCAGAGCTCCTCCAAAGCCAACCCTGTGAAATGCAAATAGTGTGGATATTGCATCCTCAATACCAACAGCTTAGGCATGCAGATCTAATGTACCAGTAGGGTGAGAAAGCCACGCACACAGCAGCCCTGGTTTCACTGTATGAGTGGATCAGGAGATGTTATAAATACCAGTGGGACAACTAAAGTCATTAGGTCTGAAAACAGCTGGGACATTAATAATTTTATTTGCAAAGTCATGGAGCAAATATCTACAGTTCTCTGCAGTGACCTCATACTTCCCAGGCTATTATTCCAGTTTCAAGACTAAAATAGTAGCTAAATCCAGCCATCCTCTGCAAGACTGCCTTTGTGTTTGGACTTCAGTAGCACAGATCTAGTCAGTAGCTGTGGGATCAAATCAAGTTCTCTGTGGCATAAAAGAGATGGAAATTTTGCTCTGAAACAAACCTTCACTTGTTTAATTATTGGGCTGTAATTCAGAGCATAGACTTTGATACTGTTAGATGAGTTAAGGGGAAGAAGGTCTTTCTTGGAGACTTTACTCTTTTTTGTTTTACTTCTACAATTAATTTGTGGCAGGAGCACTGGACAAGTCTCCCTATCTGCAGCAAAGGAAGGAAAAAATATTTGTAGCCCTTGGTGCAGACAAAGCAATAAGCCAGCCCTCCTTCAACAGCAGCAGAAAATATCATCATACTCTTTCATGTCCTGATATCCCTTAAGCTCCTGTGGCAAGTCGAGGTGTTCTGTTCATGGGAGGCACCAATAGAAAAGAACTCATAAAATGAATTGCAGCAGTTAAGGGGACTTTTTGCTTGATCACAGATGTATACAAAAATGGATTTCAGAGAGCAGAGCAAGAAGGAGGCAATGAGAGACTCCATGATTTATCGGAGATGAGCTGGCTGTGGGAATGAGCCAAGAGTCAGGCAGAATGAAAGGGGTCAAGTATGAGAACAAACACATTCTGTAATGTTTAGAAGCAGCCACAAACTTTGGAAAATGACACAGCGTTATTGCAAAGCTACCCATAGATCGGATTTGTGACTCTCTTCCTGACTTCCAGATCAATAGCCTACGGTGGATGTCAGGCATTAGATTCAGTTATCTGCAAATCAAAACGTTCCTCTCTGCAGAGAACAAAGTAATGAATGAAGCAGGACTAAGCTGTGCCTATCTGCCAAGATCCACATTTATCTATGGAGTGAGTGTTGCTCAGTCAGTAAAAGGCCATAGGGAGATTGTTACTTGCCTATGTGAAGACCTGTGTGCCTGTATCTTTTATAAAGAGATGTGTTTATGTGTACTGTCTCCTGTTTGACAACAGCGTTCAGTTCAGTCAGATTAAGCTTGTTGGCATCTATTCCAAAGTTTATCTGGGGCAGGCAGAAAAGCAAACTAAAAAACCTGGAAGTTTTAAAAGTTTGACTTTGGACATTTCCCATTAGCTGCTGAGGAAATCTGTTATCATCTAGAAACACGTCAGCTATCCATAATGGTATTCCAGTATGATCCAGCCACACAGAGTTCATCTACATATATGTTTGTGTGCATGTAAGTATTTACATATATGAGGACATCTTAGCTATATCCTCCAAGACTTTGTAACAGCTGGTTTGCTTAGCAATTAGTTTGAAACATTACCAAGGGCAAGAGCTATTGGAATGTTTTTGAATAGCAATTTGGTTTCATGTTGTGTTTATCAAGGACTTTGAAATCTAGCCCAGATTTCACTGGACGGTTTGTCATATCCTGGATGTCCCAGCTGCTTTCCAGCCTGCTGCCAGCTACAGAAGGAACCTTGCTCACCAAATCAGATTGGCCTGTCAGGCTGCAGTTAGTTACTACCCAGGCCTCCAGGAGCAAACTGATGGTTAGCAAGTTCTCTTTGATTTTATTTTTTTACGCCAAGACCACAATGGAGGTATTCATATTAATTCGTTATCTTTGACACTCAGTGGAAAATGAAATAAGTTTGTGGTGCTTGATTTGAACAGATATCACACGAGCAATAAGAAATGAAGACTTCAGGTAATCACAGGTAAAGCTCAAGTGGTATATACCTACCTATCCAGGTATATGAGGTCATACAGAGAACACAAAGCACATGAGAACATTTGTTATCTTTTATTTTGCTACAGACAGGTCTTCAAAACAGCCTCCAAAACCTTTACTTCAACCTATTGCTGGAAACTAGTTCCTGAAACCCTCTTTTACAGGACCAACAGAGCAGGGAATGGCTTGTGAGCCCTCTGGAATCTTAGCCCATTGGGTGAAATCCCATACCAGATAGCCACTTTGCCCAAATCTTCTGACCTCAGTGTGTGGGTAAAGAAAGATTGTTAGATTATTTACTTACTCTGTCTTCTCTAATACTGCTCCAGACAGGGACCACAGTGCTCACATGGCCAACATCCATAATTTACGTGTAAGGCCTCCCTAAGCTGAACTCATGGGACTATTGAAGGTAGGAAAACAAGGCAGTAGAAAAGATGGAATATAGAGCAGCGAGATCTTAACGAGATGGTAGAACTGCACTATTCACCCAACTCAGCAGCAGACTGACAGAAAGGACAGGAGCCCTACAGCACTGCACAGTGAATATATTAGCCAGGAGAAAAGTTCTCACTATTGAAACACTCAGGAAAAATTACCTTTGCTGACAGAGGGAAAAAAAAAAACTGCCAAAAACATCATCTCAGCAGGGAACACAGGATAACAGGCAGGAGTTGATAAGTAAACAGACACGCAGCCTGCAGTATCAAAACAAGGTGGCATTCTGCTCCTTTTGATGCCTGCCCACTGCCAGCTGTGAAATCTTCGCACTGCTGCTTTTATGCTCCGCAGTGTGACGTGGAAGTCTTTGCAAAGCTCATATTCCCTGCACTTGTGATTCACCATGAAGCCTCCCATGCAGGGCCCCAACTTTCAGCAGTCATCATTTGCTGACAATTTTCCTCTACCTTTTGCCACAAGAGGACTCCAATCTCCATAAGCTTCCAGGAGCTGTTGATGCTTTTTCTAACTTCCCCAGAGAGCCATTCTAGCAAACTTGCAATTAGGAACCAGGTTTAGCAGTAGGTCTGTTTTTCAAAATGTAAAATGAGCTAACACGCTTAGCTCATATTTTTGGGCTCTGAACAGATGCAGTGTGTGATCTGCGAATGAGGAACTCCTGCTTACCCAGCATCAAATATTTTTGCTAAGGAACTTAGCGCTGGAAAATGCATGTGGGTAAAGAGCAGTCTTTTTTGTATCATTAATCATATGCAGCTGTGATGAAGTTTATGCCTGAAGATAAGGATTCACATTTGATTTCCTTTTTGTAACTCATTTGTTTTAAAGCTTCCTGCTTCTTGTCTATCTATACGTCATGGGCTTAAGGCAAGTATCTTGTGATGCTAACAGCCATTCATTGATGTCTGATTTATGTGGTTATGGCTGTGGAGATGTTGTACTAATTACAATGATGTGAATACGATTGCTCTCTAAATTTCCATTTTAATGGAGGCTAATAAATATATCAGATGGCTCTTATGGTATGTAATAACCTTTCTAATCACAAGCAGGAGCTTGTAGAACTGTTGAAGATACGTTGTGAGATACAGGAAAGCATAAATGCGAGTCTTGTGGACACTACAAAGTGGGTATTTGTATTTCACATCGGTGGGGTCCCATGCCTTTGGGAGGAACAGCTCAGCAGTTAGCCAAAGGTGAAGGATTTGAAGAGGAAGGAGCTGCAGTCATTCCCCAGAGTAAATGGTAGTCTGCTGACCTGAGTGCACCAAGCAAGGTCTGTTGCTTCACCACACCTCTTTGTTTCCCTTTTTTACCATGTTTAAACAGCTCTGATACAGCATTGTCACATGTCTCTCAGGATTGTCGTAAAAATACAGTTGATGTGATTTTTGTGTGCCCCAACTGTTAAGCTCTCTGGGTTGTGTTATTGGACCGGAGTAACACAACTGAATCACTCTGATTTCACTTGCCCAGCACTACAATTACAGTGCATTGTGCTTTGCTGGTTTTGTTACCCTTGCTTATGATAGAGTTCACATTACTTTACAAGCTCTCTTAGGACAGTTTTATTGCTGTGGTAAAAAATGTAATTGTTGTGAACGCTGGAAAATGTCCTAAGAAATTACTACAGCTGCAGACCCTCTAAATGGAGGTTTGTTTTTTTGCAAAGGAAAAATGAAGCCAAAAAGGACCTCAACCATAACTGCTGGGTGCGTCCATCAGAGAGCTTTTGTCAAAGGGCTATATCATATCTGGGGACATTGATGAAGGACCTTTAAGCAAAGGAGCTCAGGTGTTGTCAGCACAGAGGCTGGTGCACATAGCAAACCCCAGCCCGAACACCAGGTAAATGCCTGCACAGTTGGGCTGTGAGCTCAGTAACCCACAGCTGCTCCGTTGGGGTTTTCTGGGCAGCTCAGGTTTGTCTGCATGAGCAGCACAAGCATAGCAGTTACCAGCACAGATCAAGCAGATGTCTTGCTTTCTGAATAGCTGTTACCCAAATAGGCACTAGAGGGCTGTGGAAAATAGTATTTAAATATAGTAGTGCTCGCATTGTTTGTTTTCCACACTTTCCTGTGTGGCGTTTATAAAGGAGAGTATGGGTCCAGGTCTTGTCTGTGGCAGTCAGGCCAAAGGGAAGTGATGGATGCAACTCTTCTTGTTCAGTGCAGAGTCTGAGGACCCATCTGGTGCAAGGTCTGAAAACACAGCAAATCCAATTTCAGGGCTCCCTGGACCACATCAGAAATGCCAAGACCACATGATGCAAAGCATCGGTCTGATGCAAATTTACTCTGATGGTTTCATTTTACATGAAAGGTATTAACAGTTTCACTAGTGAGTATTTTGCTTTGATTGTTCACACCGTTAATGTCACGTGCACTGTCCCAGAGCACAGAGGAAAACATTAAGTGTGTCTCTTTTCAGGCCCTCTACCTGTTTTGGCAAGAGTGCTTCTGCATGCTCAGTCTTATCAGATGAATTCTGCACAGTAATTTGGCAGTGGAATGGTGAAACAATCATGGAATGATTGTCTGAGAAGAAAATCCTTTACTGGAAAGCTTTAGCCAAATGCTTCCTCTGGCATTGCAGGACTGTGCCCTATTATGCAGTACAGGAATACCCTTCAATCTTGGTGAGAATTAAGTCAAAATCCTCACCAACCTAAAGGCAGCTGGAATCGTCATAGAGCTCTACAGCTTGCAGATCATGGCAGAAATCTCTACGAATGCACATGAATTTAATAATTACCTACCTATGCAAGTGATTCTGGGGCTTATTTAATGGGAAGAAAAAGGCCGTGGGAGTTCTTGAATAGTAGAGATTGCGGTAATGTTATCGATTTGTTATTCTTTGTGAGACTTAACTGTGTGCTGCTGTTTTTCTCTCTTACCCACCATCTAGAAAAGTGCTGTCAGAGCCCAGGGGCTGAGTCCCTGCAGGAGGTGCTGGGTGCTTTGCTGTGGGTGGGAATTTGGCTCAGAGGGTGAGGGTGCTTGCTACTCCACCTGCAGCATCTGATGTGGGCGTGTTTTGCAGGGCACTGGGCTATTCCAAGTTTGCCTAAGCACTGACGGCAGCTTTAGCAAGCTTGATCTGTTTATGGTCTAGTTTATGATCTCTTTATAGTCTTATCTTGCACTAGATCTTCAAGGAAAGAGTAAAGATGGATGCTGCTCCCGTATGTTGATCCGTTCCCAGCCAGTAGTGCTGCTCTGCATCTTGCTGGGCTCAGTAAATAACTGCCTTTACCGAGTAACATCAGGTACACGGGCACGAGTGACGGGGGATGAACCCTCATTGTCTGATTGCAGTTGACTGGAGGCTGTGGATGAGAGAAGCTTTCCTCATTCAAGCTGAGATTATCATTTTGGAGGAATTTTGATTTTCTTAAATCCGTGAGTGAATGGCTGCTCTTTAGAGTGGAAGCTGCCTTGCTGCACAGCATGAGGAGCCCCATGGGTCTGGGCCTTGGCTAGGAGGATGTGCGCTAGAGAGAAAAAGGATCTGCCTTTTCCTGCTAAGGGTGGGGAAGCGGGGCACTTCAGGCATCTGGTTCAGCACTTCTGGTTTCAGAAGCGTGAGCCTGAGCTTTACATCACACTGTTGTAAACGGGTGACTCAGGCTTGGGGATGAAAGTCAGACACACATACTGGTCACATTATCCCTTCATGTGATTTTGGCCTCAGAAAGTTGGGTGTCTTTTAACTCTGCCACTACCGAGGGTCCGGGTGGATGCTTGGCTTTATCTTCTTCACGGCGGTGGAGGAGGTGTGAAGTTCTGCTTCAGCTTCTGCCCTGGTTCAGCACCGACCCGCGGGATTTGTGGGGAGCAGGAGAGGCAGGGGCAGTCAAACGCGTGGGGCCGTGCCACACTGCGATCACCGTGTTGCACCGGATCCCCCGTCAAGTCCTGCCTCTCCCTGGTCTCAGGGGGGCTGAGACCAGGGCCGTCATCCTCGTCTGGAGGAGCTCGGGGCTCCGCTTGCCGCGGGGCTGATCGTTTCGCTCTGCATGCACGCGTGAAGCCGGGAGCGCGCCCGCCTCCCTGTCAAGGCTGCACATCGCCTGGGCGCTTCGAGTCACGGCGTCGGAGGAGGAGGATGGCCGGATGCTGAGACCAAGCGCTCCTGCAGCTGGAGGGCTTCGGCGCGGCCGTTCCTGCAGGTTGGCTTTTCTGCTACCTTATACGCGGAGTCGGCGCGCCCCAAGAGCGGCTGGCTGCCTTCCTGGGGGTGCGTGTGCCTCCTTGCCGTTCAGGGCTTTTTGTTTTGTTTATTTACTTCGGCTCTCGCTTTGGCTTCAGCCTCTCGCTGTTTTGGAGAGAAGAAAGAGCCAGGCAGGGGGGGAAGGA
>JAOWBP010052448.1:0-13009 GCA_028571105.1 Tragopan temminckii
GGGTTGGAAGGGACCACAAGGATCATGAATCTCCAACCCCCCTGCCACATGCAGGGCCACCAACCTCCACATTTAATCCTAGGCTAGTTAATACTAGCCCAGGCTGCCCAGAGCATCCTAAGAGGTGAATCTGTTGCAGTGCTGAAGAAAGCTTGATAGATGCTGAGAATATTTTAGGATGCTTTGGGTACAGTTGTATGCTCTGAAACATGGAACAAGGACTTGGACTTGATGATCCTTGTAGGTCCCTATCAACTTGGGATATTCTATGATTCTATGATCTCAGCTCTGCAAAAGGAGAAAAGGGGTTGTAAGACATCACTGGAGGCTTTCCTAAGGATGTTGTCTCTCCTTACACATTTTATGATTCCAGGTAGGCCCAAAGCACCAGCCACCACGTCGGCCGCTGCCTGGATGTCCTTTTCTGGCCAAAGAGCTGCCTCCTGCACATGGACAGACCCTGCTGGTCACGGTCCCTCCTACCAACTTCAAGGCCTTTGGTACAAGTGCCACGAGCCACTCTACGAGGCCAACCAAGTAAGTTGAAGGAGGAGTTGAGTTACTTCCCAGCGCACCAGGGCCATGCAGGCAGACACAGGAGGATCTCATGGGTCATGTTTCTGTGGGACATCCTAAATGTCAGCATGGCGTGCTCTGGCTTGCTTTTTGTTCCCTCGTCTACAGCATGGCCTGCGTTTTGTGATAACCCTGTCCATAGCAGGTGGGGTCAGAACTAGATGATCTTTAAGGGCCCTTCCAACCCAAGCTGTTCTATGATTCCGTGGTTCGATGATTCTCATAGTCGTCCCCAACATGTCTGGTGTGTTGGGGGTCTGTGCCTGCTGCTGGGGCTGAAGAGCAACTTGAAGCCCACCAGGTTTGAGAAAACCTGGAAAATGGCTTTGGTGCCCAGCTTCTTAGGGGCAACAGCAACAAATAGGAAGGAAATCAGTTGATCCCCCAAATCCCGTCATGTGGGAAACAACTGCAGCTCAAGAATTTACCCAAATGTTGACCCTACTATCAACCCCAGGCCCATAATGCAGGAGAAAAGCCTGCCCATGTGTTAGTCAGAGCACCCACAGGCACTCAGAATCTGTGGCCATGCCTCCGATTGCTTGGAAATTGAGGGGTTTGGACAAGGTTGGCCAGTGGTGACCAGGATTTGAGTTTTTGGTCCTGTAGGGTCCTGATGGATTAAGGGAAATACCATATTTTGATGGGTGCATGTGGCTTTGCATCCTGGAGCATGAGGGCTTCTAGTTTGCTGCTGGGGGACATGGGAGAGGTGGACAATGATGGTCTCTTTCATCTTTCCTCCCTACAGGCCGATGCCACCTCAAAGGTGAGTTGCAGACACCATACAGGAATATGGGGGACCTGGTGCTCTAGGTTTTGACCCGTCAAGCTGGAGTTTAAACGTCTCCCTTCCCAGAAGCTCATAGATGAGTTCCTTTCAACTCATGCTGTACTGCTAAATTCGATGAAAATGGGTCAGTGGGTACTTTTGTATCCCCTCCTGAGAGCCAGGGCCTTATCCAGCCATGGGGGAAAGACACCATGCTGAACTAAAGTTGACCCTCATCCCCAGATGGTCTAATTACTGCTTTGATCTTCTTAAACTATTTTAGGTCCATGTTTCTTTGTGGTTGCCACCACAAAGAGGCTGAATATGCCCCAAAATTCTCAATGTAATTCAATCTCTACAGATTGTCTCTCCTAGTAGATAAAATAAGCTTGTTCTCTGGTCCAAAAAGAGAAAGGTTTGGCACATCTCTGCAGCTAGACCTGGCTCCCTCCAAGATAAAACCCTTTTGCCCTTGCTGTTTTCAGCCATACAATTCTGAAACAATGCCAGCTTCAGGAAGCGTAGACTGGCAGGGCCAGATGTGCTGGGAAGTGGGATGTACCACATCCCAGCCCTGATTCATTACTAGGCACTACAGAGAACCTCTTGGGGGACATCTCTCCAACAGCAGGTAGGCTCCCAGGTGTCACCACTGGTTACTGCCTGGTGCCAACATGTGCTTGTGTGTCCTGTCAATGTATTGAAGATACATCTAAGGCCAGCACCTCAAAGCAATACAGTCTGGGACTGTATTTTTGAGAGAGGATGTCAGCGACCAGGACAGTCTTGGATCCTCTCTGATCTCATAGACAGCAGCTGATCTTCCCTTCCTGACATGTGGAAGGATGGTTGTGATGGAGATGGTGGATGCTTGGTCTCTCTGCGCACTATTGAATTGTTTCCTTTCTCTTTTTACTTGCTCTAGGCCAGTCCCAGCCATCAAAGCCCAATCAACCTCCTTCCCCTTGAAGAAGTGACAAACCAAAGGACACTTTAAGCCCATCCTTCCTGAGCTGGCTCTCCTGATTTGCACTGCTGCTGGCGACAGGGGTCTTTTATTCCTCTCATTTTATTTTTTGTTGTTTTTTTTTTTTTATAATACCAGAGGACTATTTTTATAAGACAGAATGAGTACTCAGCACAAAACAGTAGTGGTGGGGGGGAGGAGAGGGGAAATTGGTACCATGGTATAACTCAGGGTTGCAGTGTGGGGTTACCATGGTGGAAACTCCACTGCAGCTCTTGGCATCACTCCTTTGCCAGTTTATCCACCAGCTTTGATTTCTTACTGACGTTGCACATGGGCTGGTTGGGGTGACCTGGGGTCAACTGAACATCCAACACTGATGAAAGATGCTGACAACAGCAAAAGCTGTGTAATATCCTTCTAGCTACCTCCTCCTTCTCCTCCAGTCATGGTGAGATCCCCCCACCACCCATTGCCACCAGAGTTCAATGCTGGGCGTTGTCTCCGGAGAGACATTTGCCATGAGACAAAAATGGTTGCCAGTTTGGACTGTGCCATCTGGTGCTGGGACATATCCGTGAAGGATCCAAGTTCTCAGGCTCCTCCTGGCCCCCTACCCGATTGCCCAAGAACAAACAGTGACAATCCTGGGGCCGCATCTGGAAAGAGAAGCCATCTGGGAAACGGTTTAATGTCTGCAATGCTGGTGACAGCTGGTTACCAGGGTGCTTTCAAGGGGCTCAGGAGCTCTTCAAATACGTTACATTTTCCCCACTCATGGGGCAAGCCCAGAAGTGGTTTGTGAGCTGCTATCACTGCTGTCTGAAGTGGGAAGGAGCCACAAGCCGGGAACAAGAGCAGGATGACCTCCTGCCTGTGCTGTTGGCTTGCCCAAAGGCCTTGGCCAAGCCATTGCGTCTCTCTGTGCCTCAGCTCCCCCCATCTGTGAAATGGGGGGTAATGCCTACCTCACAGGGATGTTGTGAGGTTTAACGAACTGATGTCTTGAAAGGGCTTTACAATCCTCAAATGAAAGGTGCTCTTGACTTGCACAGTACTGTTCCGTGCCACTTTCCTATGACTTGACGTGCGGCTCTGTCAGGGTGTGTAATGAGAACAAGACTACAGTCCCCTGGCTCCTCCGGCTGTTTTCTTGCTCAGAAGTTCCCCAGCCCTCTAGGCATCAAGAACTCTGGTTCTCCCACCGTACCACTGCGAACAGCCATCCCTGCAGCCCCTCCATTGGCTTAAACCTGGGGTTGTTGGGTCCAACACATCAGCAAACGTGGCTTAGATCCCATTGTGCCTAGGACTAAACTTTCTGGGATGTGTCCAACCAGTGTCAGGTTTGCTCATGGTATAGGCTCAGGGACAGCCCTCCAGAAACCATTCTGCTGTTTCATTATCCTCAGTATTACAAAATGGCTGTGGTTAAGTCTACCTTAACCTAAACCATCCTTTCTCTCATGGTTATTACTTTTTTTTTTTATTTATTTTGAAGTATTTAGTCATGCTTATTGTTCTTGTCTGAAGTACCTTCACATGATTCATATACCAGCTCCAGCCTCATGGAATCACTTAGTTTGAAGGAGACATCTTGAGATCATTCTCAGCTGACCTCCAGAGGATGGGATAAATGAGCAGGTCTATAAACCTGCCCAAAGTCCTGTTCTTTTCTGTGATCTCCAAAGGAAAGTCATGGTTAGACTTGAGGAAGAGCCTACAGAGCTGCTGTATCCTTCTCTCTGTGTTAGAAGTGGGTGTTAGAAGAGGGTTCAACAATTGGAGAGTGTTTGGAGAAGACATTGCAATGGTGAAGGGACTGGGAAACATTTTCTTAATTACTTGGATCATTTAGTTTAATGACAAAGTGAGAGATGTCGATGCTGCAGTCAGAAAACCACCTTACTTTGGGGTGGGCACTTGGATGACTGCGCCAAGCTGGTGCAATGCCCCTTGCCTTGGAGTCTTGCCCTTTAATGCCATTCCACTCCCTTTGTCTCCTCCTGTTGCAGGTGGGGAGCAATGGGGATCTCAACCTCTACAGCTGCCCAAAGTTCACCAGCACTGAAGAGGCAAGACATGCACCTTCAGGGACTGAATTTAAGTTATTCAGGCTGATAGAAAGCGACTTCAGTTTCTGATTTCAGGGGTCCTACAAGGTCATGATGGCACAGGGCTCTGCTCAGCAGCAAATGGTGTTTTTACTCTTCTCAAAGACCATTTATCTCCCTGGGAGACGTGTTAGCAGGCACCAATGGCTTTTACTCGAGGCAGACAGGTGCAGAACCATAAGAAGGGACTGTAATTTGGGGACGGTGCATGACAATCTGGTAGGTCTGACCGACCTGAGATGGTCACAGGGAGTGCAAATGGATGATGTCCACCCTGATGCACCTGCAGCTATAACACAAGGCTCATGGGACAGGCAGGAATTGTGCCCTGCTTAGAGAAATTAATGCATCCAGGAAGGGTTTTGGGGTGTTGGCATGACACTAGGTGGCAGCAGATGACCAGGAAACCCTGTGCTCAGCCTTTGGTCTGAGCGCTGCTGGGATATTCCAGGGACGGGAGCTTCAAGATCAGTTTTTCCCCCTTGTTCTCTCCCCCAGCCCCATGATCTGCAGTCCCTTTAGAAGCATATGCTGGGCATCAGCTTGCTTTGCTGACACACTGAGCATGAAGTTCATCATTTTCATTGGAAAATGGCAGCAGAAAGCAAAACCACAAAAAAATCCACCCCCCCCCCCCCTTTTTTTTTTTTTTCACCTTCATCCCCTTGATGCTTCTGGGGCTGGTTTCACCTTTCCTGCTGGATCATCCAACTCAAATGTCACACTGCATTATTCGACATTGGTGTGGACGTCTCTTGGGGCAAGTATCCACCAAACCCTGCATCTCTTGGAAGGTCGAGCCTGGCTGTTTCTCCACCAGGGAGAACCTGGGGCTGTGGTTATGGAAAGGTGCTCAATTTCCCCTCTTTCAGAAAGCACTTGAGCCAGGGCTGGAGCTGAGAGGCTCTGACTAATGCTGGAGCAGTGACTTGAGCAGTCCTTGTGCACTTATGGTACACTGGTAGCTGTGCTTACCATGTGGGAGAGCTTGCAAGATTGCAAGATCGAAATGGCAAACACAAAACATCCCGACTTGCTCACGACAAAATGTCTACATCAAATTCAACAGCTTTATGTTGCTGGAGGGAGCAATCGTGTTCTTACTTTCCAGTAGCAAATTGGAAGACAGTATGAGCCACCCCATGAGTTCACCTACCCTGTATTTGATTTTCAACAGCAGCCAGGGGACGTGTGGAGCAAAATCCAGCTGCTTTCAAATTTTAGCCTGAGCCCTGAGAGATTCCAGTGTCAGCTCTTTGCTCTGACTCATGTAATTGCCACTATGTTCTTCAACTGTCCAGGGGTGGAGGACCCAGGGTACATCTTTTTGCATCTTCCTACCAGGTTCCAAATGTTTTCTCCGGTTTTGGTCTCATTTATGAGTCTTCCTCCTCCTGCACTGAGATCATAGAATTCACAGAATCATTAATTATGGAGAAGACCTCTCAGATCCCCAAGCCCAACCTCAACCCATCCCACCGTGCCCACTGCCCACGTCCCTCAGTGCCACATCTTCGTGGTTCTTGGACACCTGTAGGGATGGTGATCCCACCACCACCGTGGGCAGCCTATGCCAATGCATTACACTCTTTCAGAGAACAATTTTTTCATAATACCCAACCTGAGATGCTCCAGGTCTTGTATAAATGAAGTCAGGGAGAAGCAGAGCTGGGTTACCTTGGCTGAGCCATCTCTTTCCCTGCACAACTGCTCTTCCCTTGCTGGGTCTCATCCCTATTAACATTCTTGTTAACTCTTCTGGGATCCCTACACACCAGGCATTTTGCAAACAGTAGAACTGAGAGTTTGTGATCTGTCCTGCTATGAAAGTAGTAGGGGTCTGTGGGCTTTCTGGATGCTTTCACTCTAAGCAGGGCTGAATAGGGATTGTAGGAGTGTGAACGTGGGTGTCTTAACATCTTCCTATTGACACAGTGCCCTCCTTGGAATGAAACATCCAGGTAATACGACAGGCACAGCATGATCCTCGGAGAAAGGTCATGCTGAGCTGATAGGGCTCATTTGGAATCATAGAATCATTAAGGTTAGAAAAGACCACCTAGATCATAAAGTTCATCATCAACAAATTCAGGGGTGTTCTACTCCTGGAGGTGGCCAAGAAAGAGTGACACTGTAGGGAAAAATCTCAAGTAAAGGTAGAGGGGAAACTACAGCTGGCTTCATTTCCATTGTGGCAACAGTGATGGTCACAGGTAGATGTAACCAGGACAGTGGGACTGGATTAGAATAATGGAATTACAGAATGATTGGAATTAGACCTTTAAAGGCCATCTTGTCCAACTCCCCTGCAATGAACAGGAGCATCTACAGCTTGATCAGGATGCTCAGAAGTCCTGCCTCCCAGCACACTAGCGGTGATGATCTCCTTGCCTTTGGGCGAGTTATTGCCTCTCTCCACACCTCAGTTCCCCTTATTTGTGAAATGCAACCATCTGCTGCTGTCCCACCCATGTCTTTCTTGCCCACTTACCCTAGAGGGCAGAATGCCAGCAGGGCAGGGGAGAGCCTCCCATGTTTCAAAGGCTTCCATATACTGGAGAACTCAGTGGGACCAGAAGTGTCCTTCTTGGCTAAAGCCTGAATTTCAAGGTGCACCATTTGCAGGGTGCATCCTTTCCCTGCCCCTTGGGATGCAGCACGAGGTGACATTGTCAGTATCAAAGCATCTCCCTTTTGTTTTTCTCATTTTGTGCTGGAATGGTGCAGATGAGGGAGCTCAAAGTGGGACCGGTCCTGGACACACAGAGCTGCAGGCACATTCACGGAGCCAAAGGGGAAAAAAAAAAATTAAAAAGAGGAAGAAAAAAAGCAGTGAAGCGGTTAATGAAGAAGCTCCTGCAGCCGAGCAAGTTGAACCATTCATCATTTTCCAGCACCTTTTCTTTCCTTTTTACTTTGGTTGTCTTTGGCAGAAGGCTCTTGCGCTCTCCATCCCTTCCTGCCATCCAGGGGGCTGATAGCTCCCTCCTTGGAGCCAAGAATGGTCCCATTACAAATGAAAGTATGCAGCACAGCTTGATTTTAATTCGCTGCATCAACATTTCTATATATACAGAAAGAAATAAATTTATAATATTACACATGCATGCTAAAGACTGGGGTCCCGTTGAGTGCTGTCACTGAAGTGTTGACTAAAGCTGATGCCTTATCTCACTAATTTCCAAGTATTTCTTCAAGAAGCATCTTTCAAGTCCCAGCACTATGAAGTACAAAGTGAGCTTAGAGATGGAGCAGTTCTGTGTCAGCTGCATCAGAGCAGGATGCAGCTCCCTCTCAGCAGCTTCCCTGTCTGTTTTAAGTCGTTTCTCAGAGAAATAAATGAAGAAGCAGTGCAAGCTTGAGCAATGTTTGGAGCAATACAGAAAGCCTGTCCTGTATTCCTAAATTCATTAGGTTTACATTAAACAAACAAACAAAAAAAACATGTTTGTGTCCAAGGCTGCCTCCAGTGAATGAGGGACTTTGTGATCCCTAAGCTTTGCAGAGCAAGGAGCTTTGGTCGTGTCTGTGCTCAGAGATCAAATATGTTTGGGACAGTTTTGGAGGTCCTGAGGCCAATGGCACAAAGCAGTCTTCATCTGTGTTATTAAATTCTCCTACCTGCAGAACAAAGTGCCCATCAGCCAATTCGTGGGCCATGTAAGTGACTGACCCATGCATGGATTACATAGGGCTGTGAGAAAGTCAAATGCGTGCCAGGAGGCACTAACAATTCAGCAGCTTGAGTTCAATCCACTGTTCAGTTCATCACTTTTGGGACTGGGCTGGAAATGAATCTATCATCTTTTCAAGGATGGTCCCTTCTTGAACCTGTAACTTCATCCCCTCAGCCAAGGATGGTTCTTTCTTGAACCTTTATATTCATTTCTTAAACTGTGAATGTCCCTTCTTGAACCTTCATATTCATCTATTCAACCATGAATGGTCCCTTCTTGAACCTTTATCTTCATCTCTTCAACCAGTGATGGTTCCTCCTTGAACCTTCTCCTTCTGGCTTTGATTAGAAGAGAGTGAAGACAAAGGAGTCCTGAGGGCACTTTAGATAACACTGGTGCAAAAAGGCTGATCTAAGAGGTACCTCTAAATGTCTAGATGAGGAATCCTCTGGTGCCAACATCTTTAACCACAAGAAAGCAGTTATCCCTGCAATCAGTGGAGAAACAAAAAAATCTTAGCACCACTGGATGAACTTTATGAATAATCACGTCTCCGTTCCCAGTAAGAATCAACTCAGCGCAGCCTTTGGACTCATTTGTTAGAAAGGTGTGGATTTACCCCCCTGATTTTATAGCAAAACTCTACTAACATCATTTTTCCTGCTGTAGGAGGCGTGTAACAGCACCTGCCATGGAGATGCTGGCGTAGAGGGTCTCTAGCTCCCCATCAAGACCACTCCTGCTGTCCAAAGGCCTTCAGCCATAGGTATGGTCGTGCATCAGGTCAGACACACGCAGGACAGCAAATAGTCATCCACAACACACCTGGACACTGGGATAAAGCCATGATTGAACACCAAGTAGTCCAAGGCATGGATCCAACCTGCCGAGCCATTCTGCTGGCGTTGCCTAGCAAATCCAAAGTGAACCACAATGGATAAACAGCTTAATTTTCCCCTGGGCATAAAAATAACAGCTACCTTTTTCAAGCGTTTTTTTTTTTTTTCTTCTGCTTCATTTTGTTGGATTTTCTTTCCCAGCCTGCCCTTTCCATAAAGAAAAGCTCTGACTACAAGACCAACTTCAGTCATTCTTTGAGTTTCAAATCGTTCTTGGCATGCTTTTTCCACCACACTGTCTCCTCACAGAGTCTTTCCTAGGAGGATTTTGCAGGCGTGAGGCTTTTGTATTGCAGGCATCTCAGGTCTGAATCAAGGTATTAACGTCCATCTCTGTGGGGCACTGTTGTTGGGCACATTATTAGCATCACTCATGCAGTTTGGTCTTTGCGTGTTCTTCGTTTTTATACCAGCAGTGAAAATAACTCCATACCCTTTGATGTTCCCTTGGATGGAGCTCTTTTTTTTTTTTTTTTTTCCCTTCCACTTTTAGAATAGAAGCAGAAGAAAATCAATTTAAACAAGATGCAGAAAGGTTTCAAAACACGGTCTTAATCAAGTCAGCTTTGCTTCCCATCTTCCTCCAGCTCAGCTCTGAACCACCCCCCAAAACCTGGCAGTTAATGACAAAGGAAAATCAGCGATGACACACTTTGAAATTCTTGGCACTGAGTGACATGCACAACAGCTTTAAAAAAAACACACAAAACAATCGGCTGGAGAATTTTCTCCACTCAACTTCAGGAAAAAAAAACATCATTTTCTGGTATGGGAAATGGCTTTTCTGATCTGTCTTGTTAGGGAAAGGGCCCTTGAGCACAGCTAAATTGAGCTCTGCTGAATTTTCAGCTGGAGGTCAGGATCTTCACCAGAGCTTGCAGAGCTGACGCTGGGTTATCCCAATCATCCTGATCATCGAATCATAGAATGGCTTGGGTTGGAAGGGACCCCAAGGATCATCAAGTTCCACCCCCCTGCCACAGACGGGGCCACCAACCTCCAGACCTGGCACTACACCAGGCTGCCCAAATGATGCTGGTGATGCTGTCCCTCTCGGATGTCCTGCAGTGCACTGGGAATAGCTGGTGGCTGGGCTTGAAGATGGGCTTGAAACACAACTGAAAGTGGCACGATTGTCCTTTCGGATGCCCATCAGCTATGTGCTCATTCTCTTTCAGCTTTTAGATGGAAACTTTGATACCCGCTGACTCTTTTGTCTGTGAAGTGTCAGTAGCATCATGCTTGGTCTGGACTCTGCTACCTGGATCTTGGCAACCTGCACCTTGGAGGTGTTTCAAGTAGAGATTGCAATGTTGGTCTCTCCCTGAGAGACAGAGAATGACCATGGGGTAACTGGCAGCCACCCCAAGGCAAGATGTACCTCTGGTGCTGCAGAGCTCTGTGACACTCAGGATGGTTTGCATGGTGATGCACTGGCACAGCTACCCAGGGAATGGGAGAGTCACCATCCCTGGGTGTGTTCAGGAACCATGGAGATGTGGCACTGAGGGATGTGGTCAGTGGGCATGGTGGGATGGGTTGGGGTCGGGTTTGGGGATCTGAGAGATCTTTTCCAATCTGAATGATTCTGTGATTCTATGATTCTATGATCTCAGTGAAGGAGGAAGAACCATAAATCAGGTTTCATTTTGGATTTCAGCTAGGACACCTTGGGAGTCCTTTCATCCCTTGTCCCTTGAGGACAGCTCAAGTGAATATATGTGGGTTACACTAGCTACTAAAGTGGGGTTGTTCCAGCTCTGATAGTGGTGGTTCACTTTTTCACCATCACAGATTTGCCTTGACCCTGCCCTGCAGCCTTGAAGATGCAGCACACTGCAAGTTTTGCTGCCACCAGCCTCCAAAACTACATCACACTTGAAGTCTTATGACTCTGATGAGTGGGCTCCATGCTTTCTCCTTGATCCCTGATGACCAGCAAAACTCATCCTGGACTGAAAGCAGGAGAGAGATGATTTGCAGCAGAATACCAATTTTGATGATTATACGCTGCACCGACACACCATCAGAATAATGGGGGCAGCTGATGGATTTGGTAGCACCGGGCGCTTAACATTCTGCCTTGTTTTGCCTCCTGTCATTTCGTGGTGTTAATGGCTTCGCTGTGATTTGTTAGATTGCATGACCTCAAGGACACCCGGCTCCCTCCTTCGTTTCTCTTCCTTCCTTCTCTCCCTGCATGTGTGTACGTGCACCTTTAATGGAAGGCTTTGTTTTAATAGAATCTAAATGACATGTCTCTGCTTTGGACGGAGTTCAGGAAAGCCATCACAAGGATAGAGAAACCACAAGCATCCTATGAATGATTTCAGCTCTCCCTTGATAAGCTGGTGACCTGTTCCAGCAATGAAGCTGGGGGCTATTGATTCAGCTCAGGGCAATTGTGCAGGTTTTAGCTGAATTGGCTTGGCACGTTGGCTGGAGATTGCACCTGTTTTCATGACAAGAATGAATAGCTGCTGAGCTATTCTGTCTGCTTGTCACCCAGTGGGTATGGGGACTGAGGAGCTGCTTCGGGAAAAATCGGGGTATCAAATAAATACTTTAGGGGTTTCCAGCCGTAGACTTTAATTCACTATCCAAAGTGGATCAGAGATGGCTTGTGGGCTGGAGAAACAGGTCTTCCTGGTCCCAGGAGAAGAAATACATCCTAGCTGAATCCTGCTGTCCACATAGGAGTGAGATCAGAGCATGGCCCCATCTGGAGAAAAGACTCATGCATGGTTCAGAGGGGAACCCTGCATGAGTGTAAGCAGCAGAAAGGGCAGAGGAGAGTCCCAGTTAGAGGCAGGGGCAGCCAGACAGCTCAGCTGTAGAGGTATCATAGAATCACAGAATGTTTGGATTGGAAGGGATCTTGAAGCCCACCCAGCCTCATCTACTGCTGTGGGCTGGCTGCCCCCCACCAGCTCAGCCCAGGGTCCCATCCGTGGCCTTGGGCACCTCCAGGGATGAGGCAGCCACAGCTCAGGGCAGCAGTGCCAGTCTAAATCTTCTGCCTTTTAGTTTAAAACCGTTCCCATTTTGTCTTACCACTATGGTCTAAAGAGTCATTCCCCATCTCAGTGGAGTTGGGCTCCATGGTCCTTATGAGTCCATTCCAACTCAGGATGTTCTACGATTCTATGATTGTTTATGAGCTCTCTTTAAATACTGAAATCAAGGGCTTTTGTGCAAATCAAAGAGCTGTACCCTGGTGCCAGCTCCAGTTCAGGGTAATTTGGCTCTGGTCTATTCCCTCATGACCTGTCTGGCCTGGCCTCACCCTTCCCCAGTCTTCCTACTCCCAAGAAAAGAGTGTCTTCCATACTCTGGGGCACAAGATGTTTAAGTTCAGGCAACTGAAAGAAAGCCTTTGGTCTCCTTTGACTGTGGCTGTAGGAGTGTAGACGCCTACACTTTGGCACTGAAACTGATGTGTTTCCATCTATCGGCTAATTCTGCCTAGGGATTCAATATATTGTTAATAATGTGTCTAGCAGGGGAGGAGAGAAGTGTCTCAATTTTCAGGCTTATTCAGCCTTGAAAATATCCTTGCTGCGCTGTTAGGAGCTGTGGTGACGTGGCTGCTTGCAGGGTGTTTTGGGGTGGTGGATGCTTCAGGTTAGCTGGGAAGGGGCTGGTGGAGGATCCTGAAGCACAGATGAGACCTTTCAGCTTGGCCAAAGGGGCAATGCAACCTGATGGAGCTGTGTGTGTCTCTGTTCACTGCATGGGAGTTTGACCAGATGGCCTTTAAAGGTCCCTTCCAGCTCAAACCATTCTACCAGTCTGATTTTATGTGCATGAGGGCTGTCAGGGGAACTGAAACGGTAGCAAAGAGAAGTGGCCCCCAACACCCCACTGCCCCATTGCCTGAGGGAGGAGAGGGAGGTTTGTGCAGAAAGGTGTTTCACTGGAGGAACAACCCAAGGAGGTTGTGGATGCCCCATCCCTGGAGGCATTCAAGGCCAGGCTGGATGTGGCTCTGGGCAGCCTGGTCT